>JAZHYW010065126.1:0-72739 GCA_037355805.1 Ixodes ricinus | reverse complement strand
CACGCGCCGAAACATTCAGTGCAACAATGGATGTCTTCACCCTGGAGACAGACAGACATGTAGGCACCTCTAGGCCACGTGGATGAGTGCCGCCATCTAGTGGTTGGAACTAATGGCTTGTTCAAGATGGCCGCCGTGGGACCGCCGAATCGGGTTGCAAACTTTCTGTTGTTTGAAGTTTGTGCGGAGTTATTTCAAGAACCGTAATATATTGATATAGTGGAAATTCATCATTTGCTTAAGCTTATAAGTAGAATACATGATAAAAATATGAAAATTGTGATTTACGTTTTTAAAATACAGGCCTGCAAAAAAAAAAACATCCTGTCAGTGAAGTTTGACTATGTTGTACAAAAAAGTGTACATGCATAAAATCATATTTTGACAAACCTGTGTAAACTCACAGTGCCTGCCTCAAAATTAATGATTACTTATAAAAACAATTATAAGTTATCTGTCACAAAAGTTGGAACACATGGTTGTAGTGCGTGTAAAGTAGTTCACCTCTTACGTTATCCCAAATGTTCAAATTTCAAGGTTTATTTTTTTCTGGATAAAACTATTTGTGCATTTTGTTTATCCAAGATATTGGGCAACCATATATAAAAATATCAAGTCAACTAAGAAATGTTAACCAGTCACTTTTTGTTCAATCCCATCTCAAATCGCTCCTCTACCCTTCTAACATTTAAAATCTGGAGGGGAAAAAAAATTGCGACCTCTGGTGAACACAGCTCCTCAGGATAGCCTGGTTTAAAATGCATGGAGTTTTGTCACATCAACAACCACCAGGTTATTTTTTTGCCACAATACTCGGTGCATGTTCACCTTTCCGCCCCGGAGGACTGCTTACCCCTAGGCACGTAACTGTGGCAAGGCAGATATGCAGAATCGCAACCCCAATCCACTAGAAAATCCCCAATATGTCTCAGGAGCTCGCCTCTCCACAATAGAATAGTGCACTGTGAGAAGCACACTCAATGCAGCTAACTAGCCCACCATGGTAGGACACGACACATAATATCGAAAAACACCACAGAAATTCCGTAAACCCCTTCATGTTCGATCAGAAATGTGAAATCGAATAGTTATTTGCCCAGTGTTAATCAAAAGTCAAAGCTCCACTCCAGGTCTACTGCAACAGCTTGTTACTGTTCTCAGGCATCAACACTTAAAAATACTTAGAAAGCCATACCCTTGACTCCATTTCTGTGAACTTCTCTCGCAGACACAGCACTCGTTTCCATCTTTCTCTAGCATTGGCCTTCGCTGGTGACGCAAGAATGTCAGCACTAGGGCCTTGTTTTCTAGGCGGTGCTGGCTGTTTCCAAAGGCAATTCATGTTTTGCAGTTTAACCCACAAAACAGGCCATGCAAGCTTGCAGCTCAATATACCGCATTCTCTTTTCTCGGAGCGTAACTAAAGTCAAACAGAAGTTAAGAATGCACCAGAAGCTCCTCTCGCACCCCATTTACGGCTAACATTCCTCCGCAGTGTGCACATAGTCAACTACCAAGGTGCAACCATGAGAACGTCATCCTAACCTCATTTTTGTCATACCTATTCCCTTCCCTGGCTGGTTTATGTAGCAATTTGATGAAGTGGTGTTTATTTGGCACATTCTTAACTTGTGTCCGACTAGAATGTTCAGTGGTGATGCGGTGCTTGGATGATTATATTATTCCGTATTACTTTTACAGAAATTTTGTTCAGGAAAAATTGCACAGACAGGTGCACGTGAGCAAGAGCTCACCTGCGCCTGTCTGTAGAATTCTTTGTTTGGTGTCATTATTCAGAGCAGGACACAACTGGCAGCAGTGACAGAATTCCAAGACAGTAGCACCTGCAAAGATCAGGAAATAGAAACAAAATATTTAAGCACTCCACGCAATTTGACCGGTCCCCATGCATCGTGAGGAGAGAGACCACACTGACAAACTAGAGCGTTTTATTCAGGCAAAGACAATACAAAAAACTAGAAGGCCAATTCCATCTGGATATTTTTCGCAGGAAGGGGGGACAAACTACAAAATTGCCAAATATTAATAGACTGAATACCTGGAAGAATACAACGACGTTGGGCACTTACGTCTAAAATGTCCTCAACTCATTCCACGCAAGCACACGACATAATGTCACAACTCTGTCTTTTTATTATGTACGTGCGCCAACAACAAAACAAGGGTTCTGATTTCCAAATCTGGCAGTAACAAAGAAGGCGTGGGAAAACAGTCTACCGTCCCTGGGAGGGTGGGCAGCTGCAAGTGCTGCCTCTTTCCTGGGCACAACATTTGGCAAACTCTCCCAGGAGGAGAGGCATGCAGAAGCAGACGCGACAACCGGGATCAAGCTCCCGAATTCAGAGGCACTGCGGGGAAGGCACTGGCCGACCTGCCAACAGAGCCGACGCCCGTGAGGGTCCTTGTCTGGACAGTTTGGGAGGCCCCGCACTTCGTTTAGTTCTGCAGCAATCTGGGGTAACACGCAACGTCCGACAAACAACTTTATGTACATTGTATCTACAGCTATCTCGACAAACATTTGCTGACTGCCAGGGATAGTGAGTTTTAACCAATGTCCCAGCGTTGAGAGGAAAAGCGAATGGAGGAAAATGAGGGTCCATCAGAAAGGCTTCAACCGTAGCAGAAAAAGTGGCGAGGTCGGAGGGAGCACGAGCGTTTGCACGGCGAACTGGAAGGGAAAATGGTGCGTTGCAGCTGAAAAATGCTCGGAAGAAGGCAAATTGTGCTTTGGCAGTTTCGCGGCAGAGCGCCCTCGGCGATCGAGGCGCTCGGGGAGATTAGAGCAGAGGGCCGCCGCAGAGGTGTTACAGCCTTTCGGCTCCCTTAGTTTGCCGTTCCCTTTCGTTTCGAGGAAACTCGGGCTTCCTGATTGGCCAAGAACTAGACTATCACGGTCTAACATAGAGCTCTATATAATCGCAATAGAAAAAAAATACTAACAAAAACAAATGGGGACAAAAAGGAAATTGTCTGTAGACGTCGTCATGCCACACCTGAAACCGTTTCCCATACGAACAGTTTTCCGATATGAACGGTGTCCGTTACAAACGGCCTTCCGTTACGAAACGGCTCACGGTACGCCAAGAATGTTTCCGAGACGCAAATTAAAAATAAGAAAACAACAGGGGGGCGGAGAAGTATATATTATGAGCCTGCAGCAGTGGTCGGCAGTCGGGGCGTCCCTCTGGTGGGCCCCTCAGTGGCAGTTGTTCTGGTCCCCGGCGACGGCGGTGGGCAGGGAGGTGGTGAAGGTAGGCGTCTCGAGCTCCTCGTGCTTATTCACCTTGGTGCCCTGCTGCAGCTTGTAGTGGTTGATGATGTCCTGATCGGCTGGGCAGGACTGGGTGAAAGGCATCCAGCTGGTACATGTGCCCCATGTAGTTCCACATCGACGTCAGGCTGCGCGGGATCTCGAAGTCCGCAAAGTACTTGCCTGCAAGAACGCAAAGACAGCCTTAAATGCTCGCACTTGTGCCTCTGGTTCGTAACCCAACGACGGATTCTTACATCGCGCGACCCTGCGAGGGACGGTCGAGGAAATTTCGAGCTTGGGGAACCACTGGGTTTCTGGTTTGAGAACCTATGCCTTGGTCTATGTTCCGCTTCAGCTTATAATGAAGTGCAGCGGACACTCACGAACCATCTCGGTCAATCTAGCACTGTGTACGTATTGTGCGACTACGTGTCCCGCGCTTCACCGTCTCCCTTTCGAATGCCATGCGTCGCTCACGTGGTACGTGATTGGCTTCTACGGCTCGTCCTCTGAGGCCCACCATAGGCGCATTCACACCGGCGACGTAAGCAGTCGTGCGATGCGACTAGATCGCAAATTAGATGGTCACACTGGCGTGCACGATGAGTGAGTCCAACGCCTTCGTTGGCGAGTCATTTCTTGAAAACTCTTACTCCGAACGCCGTTGACTGGCTCAGCCGCTTCGCGACTAGATCGCATCGCAAAAAGTCGTGTCAGCAAGCGACTGCTCAAATCGCGTCGCTTGCCCGCGATGGTCGCTTTTGCAATGAAAGTTATTGCACGACTAGATCGTGATCACCGGTGTGAACGCTCCTTAAGAAAGATACAGGGTGCAGAAATCTCTCGCATGTTGCGTTGCCTTCAAATTTTGCATACGACTAAGCTTCTAAACTTGCCGACTGTCACGACGTAAGAATACAAAGCGTTGAGATACCAAGGACAGTCGATCCTTTACTATTACCACAGTACTAGCGTAATATACCACGGAAGTGCCCCGCTGCTCAAGCACCAACTCTTACCATTTACCAAAGTTGGGAATTCTGCAAATCATACGCCAAGTGCCCTATTTGACCGGATAAGTGCCCATGTCTAGATTAACTTAGTTTTGAGTGAAACTCAGGTGGGTGCTCCTGGTATTTTCGATGACGGGTGGGCAGAACACTACTGCACACTACGATATTTTCTGAACAGAACACATTTTCAGGCTGGCATCAAACTGCCCTTTCTCGATATCGAACACTTGCTTTTTACTGTTGCAAAATCAACATTTGGACAATGCAGTGCAACAGATAATCTGCGGTCAATTGCGTCATTTCCAAATCCAAAACTCGCAGAACTAAGCTTTCTCGTGACCATGGCATCCACAATGCATGCTTTCACCCGATGTGGGTTGCAACCAGCCCATCGAAGAATCTGAGAGGGCGTGGATGCTCCCATATCCTCTCCCACGCTATTTCTTTTCACATTCAGCATCCCTATTATTACACTTACACTTTCCTTGCCTTTTGAGAATTTAAGCACATTCAGCCTGCAAATGGAAGTCTGCATGCAAACCAATAGACTCAAACAAATATTCTGCAGTGCCCATCTCCATGTTTAAGATGAAACTTGATTTCCAAAATAAGTGTATCGCACATTTTACAAAAACTAACAAATGAACACATGTGGATACGGGAATCTAACGCTGTGGATTGCAGACACGGTTAGCTCACATTTTATAATGCTGGTAATCTACTTAAAAAAAGTTAACATGAGTATCATTCTGACAAAGAAAAATCATTTTTAACGTGTCTAGTGACAACAGACCTCATTCAGATTTGCACACCATCGGGCTGGATGTTGCACCAACCTTCTTTCTTTTGTAACCTCAAAGCGTGGTGACCCATGTTTGAAGCGTTATGGGCAGAGCACCACCATAGGAAATCGATGCTGCACCACTGCTGTGTCTCGCTGCACAAACGAGTCCAATAAGTAAGAAGCCAACTGAAGTAAATATATGGATTGCGTTTTTTAATGCGAATAGCATTCTTTGGATACTTCAATGCACTTTTCGTCTATGTATCTATCTATCTATCTGGCTATCTAACCTCTTATGCCGCGGGTCGATAACAATAAAAAGACCGGCGCCGCTGGACGAACCGCTGACCCTTTGATCAGCAGGCAGACGCGCTAACCACAGAGCTATGAAGGCAGCCATTCCAACGCATCGAACGGTTGTTTATATCTTTACTATAGGACGCGTTTACAGCGCTGTCACAGCTTGCCGGTGGCGCGCGCGAGCTCCATGCACTAGAGGCTATTCCGCTTCCGTGAGGCTGAGCGCAACGGCCGCTAGCTCACCCTCTCCCGCGCTCGGGAGAGGGTGATGTAGCGGCCGTGTCTCAGCCTCACGAGAGCGGAATGAGCCCTCGTGCATGGAACGTGCGCGTGGCACCGGTAGCTGTCAGCGCTGTAAAGCGCGTCCTATGGTAAAGATATAAACAACCGTTTAGAGTACCGTTGGTTGAGACTAGCTGAGACGCCAGAAAGTCTGGTCGGTACCATTTTGAGTGTTTAGTGCAGTATGGCGCGTGCTTTGCTCGCCTTCCTAAGTGACACAAACGCACGTGCTGGGCTGCGGAGATCGTGCGCAGGGCTGTGAAAGTGTCAACAAATTTAGAATCGCCTCAAGAGTGGGCTGGCGTATCTAGAGTGCTGCCGGCCACCTGACGAACGCGCATAACTCCGCACCGTTTGATGCTATTCGCATTAACGTAGATAATCATTCCCAAAGGATGGGTTGTGCTGATTTTTTTCTTTTCAATCTGTAAAGCTTTTACGGCAAATCTTGGATCACTATGGCGGTCTTGCACTGGGACTATCCGAGTGGCAAACGGCCCAAGCACTTTCGCATCCTTCCCCTGCTTGGAGCTTTTCAGCCTCTCTCGATGCATGAAGCTCCCCATCACTGTATTAATGGCTGGTCATGGCTGCTTCCCAGATTTGTGCGCGGTCGCTGCCCACGCGCAGCGGCCACAGGCAGCAATAAAAGAAATACCGAGTCGACTTCCGCGGCCACATGATCCTTTCAAGAGGCCCGTCCTATGCGTCGCTTATCACACTGGGTACGGCAAACAGCTTTCCCGGCTTCAGATCTCCTAACGTCTTTTTCAGGTCATTCTGAAAACGGAATCAATTAAACTTTTTGAACCAGACTTGTTAGCAATAATTCGCTTTGGAAGTATCCAATGCCTCCACCAAGTCACCAGGAAGACCACATTGTATGAACTAGCACGTGTTAATGCTATGCAGGCAGAGCGTGGACTGGCAAGGAAAAGCCTCAAAGATGGCGAGGTTCGGAGACGTTTTGTGCCAGGCCGCCGAGGAGATGGCGCTACTGATAAGTGGGGTGTGTATTTTCGGTTTTAACCGAAGTAAACACCGATAAACATCCAGTCGGTGACAAGATATAGCAAATCGCTAAAGCCGAAAGAAACACCGGCGGTTGGACATTTCGCCCTGGTTAAAAACCGGAAAACACCGGTCGTTGCATGTTTTCCGACCTAGCTGCACCCTTTCCCGTAGAGGTTCGGCTAAACGTGAATTATCTCGTTCCCTCCTTTCTGGGGTCAAAAGCGTCGAGAAGCCCGTGACAGGTCCAGAACGCAGTGGAAGCTCCTCCCACCCCTCTCCACTTTAGTAGTGCAAACGCTGGAGGGGGAGGCGACCTCCTCTCCACCGTTTGCTCCGCTGAAGTGGAAAGTGGGTGGGAGCCTCACATCGTTCTTGACCTGTCACCGACTATAGTTAACGCAGTGGAAGCTAAGCTCTCACACGCCTTTCCCCCATTGTGTCTCCCATGGCCCCCTTTTGTGGAAAAATTAACGCAGTGGAGGGTACGCTCTCACGTGCCCTTTCCCCATTGTGTCTGGCCAAGTGATGTCGGTGTAAGTCATGTAGTCAGAGGTTGCTGTAGTTCCTGGAAGACACTGCCAACATTCGTGTGTCGTACAGGGCTACTGACCTTTGAGAACTGAGATGCGTTCATCGTTACCTGTTTAGTTTTCATAGGCTTTTGGGAAAACGAAAAAAGGGTTTTGTTCTGTAAAACAATTTCCAGACGTATTTGAGACGGCGCGTCCGTCCCGCCGTCTGCGGGTTTTCTTTAACGTGAGATTTGCTTCCCTTCGTCGAACACTTCAAGTATCGTCGTCACGTGGAGTAGAAGGCCACCAGGATGGGACGCAAGCGGAAAGCTCCGGATGACTATGCTACAGATTTCATGGATGAATCGTCTTTCTGGTTCCGACGTACAAATTGTTAATCCGTGCATAAAAGTGGAGCTGCCAGAGGGATTTTTTTGCCTTATAAAAATATCTATCGGTTGGTCCTCCGAGACGTGCGCAAGCTGAGTGACCTAGATTCAGAGTTCCTTTGTTACTGCCAGTATGCTGTAACTAGCACCGTTGATCCATTGTTATTTTGGAAACTTCATTTACCTGGCCACTACTGTCCCAAGCCTCGCTGGACATTTTGTGATTTCCTGTGCTCAGCGCAAATGTGGAGCGTGCATTTTCAAAATTGCGGGTTGTCAACCGCAAGGAACGTGCTGCCATGATGGATGCAAGCCTCTTGAAGCATGCTTGCATCGACTATATTAACCAAGTGTAAGAAATAGATGCTTCCTCGAGAAGAAGTGTATGGAATATGTGAATAAAATTGGAACTCTCTGTCTGTGATCAATCGCATTTTTTTCCACCGATAATCACCGATTTTTGCCTCGTCGCGTGACGTTCCACCGAAATACACGGGTGTTTTGAAAATAAATAAACACCGAAAAACATCCGCTGATTTTTCTCACAAATAAACACCGGAAAGTACACACCTTAATGATAAGTAAAGTCTATTACGACTTCTTTGAAGGTAATTGCTCGCAGCACACTAGCACCAACAGCACACATATCTGCTTGCAAAGTGCCACTGTACGGGCAAAGTGCTGGCTGTTCCAACTGCCCAAGCATCACCACATTATCATCCTGCCACCATTTTTTGTTATGGGCACTTTGTATGAACTCCCCTGGCCTATGTATAAGCTGCTATTAGACTTGTTATTTCCAGCAACACAATAAGCCCTTTGCAACCCCTTGGTTGTACTTGCATAGAATCCATGCCCAGGACTTCAGTATTTAGCGGCACCTTGCGCCAGCTAGCTAACAGCTGTGGTAGTGGTAAAAGACGTGCGGGCTGAACGTCTTTTACCACCGTCACTGGCAAGGTGGTGCAAGCTGATGCTCAACATGTGCAGTCAGATGCATGTACCTACGGTATTTACTCGCATAATAAAGCACCCCCACAAAGGGTACAAATATTTTGACTTTTTTTTCCCCCTCGCATAATGAACGCACCTCCAATTTTCGGCTACACGGGTCTCGAATTGCGTCCAATTTAGCTAGCCACCAAGCCAATTTTTTTTTGCTGCCAAGCGGTCAGGCAAAGTCAAGCCAAGCCAAGCTGCTCTCATAATGGCTGCAAGCGCGTAGTGGCGTAGTTGCGGAAGTGATCAACCATGAAATTGAGCGCCGCGCTTAGCAGCAAGCGCGAAGCTTGGGTAGAGGAATAGACCAGCCCCGGACATTCTTCACTTATCGGATGCATTGATGTCAACAAACACACCGCCGTCTATGGTCCGCTTTCGGACAGTGAAATCGTGAAAGTGGTTAGGCCTAAGAACGGTTGCATTGCTCTCCGTGCCAATTGAGCTTCGTAGGGCACTTTTCCTTGGGCAATAGGCACGCCGAAGGCGCACTAAAGAAGTTTGCAATTTATAAAGCATTGTTATGGCGCATTCACACTGGAAGTGGATCCGCTTTCGCAAAGCGGTTGCGGATGCGGTTCGCGAGCGAGCCCGTTCAGGCACACCCAGAGTCGGCTAGTGGTTGGCGAGAGGCGACTGGCGGTTTCTCGGCGATCACGCGTGATCTTTTGAGAATTGCGTTTGGCAACCCTGTTTTACAATCCAAAATCCACTTCACTTTAATCCACGATCCAAAGCCACTCTGAAGATTTTTCTTCGGGATGTTCGCAGGCATCACGAGTTCAGGCAGCGAAAAAAGAGACATGGACCCGCGAAACTTGCCTGCGATTACCTCGACTTCACCCACAAGCAAAGCCCAGCTAGGCGCGCCTTGCTGACTCACAAGAGAATCTCCCCGACCTCTTCATCAAAGTGGACCCTTCCCGCATGAATAGGCTGACCTTGTTTTCAGGATAGAGGGCCAGTTTTTCCCCTCGTTGTTCGCTCTTATCATTTTCGAAGGTAAGAGTGGTGGAATGGACTGTGGTGCCGGGGAATGTGTTGGGTGCTAGCCCGTCGTGGCTTCGTTGGTGGCGGACTCTCCTCTCATCACTCGCACGTCGATCGAATCTACTGTTTGTTTGACATTAAGCTCAAATAAACGCAGTATGGATTACCTCTGCATCGTCTGGTATGTACACTTCTATCATTGAGTATGTTCCCTTTATTTCTTTTGTTAGAAGTAAACGTTACAGGTTGAGTTATCACATGTACCCTGCCTGCTCCGCAGTAGTGCATTGGCTACGCAATCAGGCTCACGACGTCTCTATCGGCTTTCTTAGTGGTCATGCACGGTGTCGGAAGCTTTCAAAAGTTCACGCGACTATCTTAGTGGGTACAAAAGCTGACATGTAGGTCGATCCAGGGCGGGTTCTGACGTTCTACGTTCAGAGACTAACAAGGCAGCGAGCTTCGGGCTGTAGCACCCGGAATAATAAACAAACTCTTACCCGAACCAAATCATCGGTGCGAAGCCCGTTAAGATTATGAGTCAATTCTTTTCGCAGCGGATTCAAGCGACGGACATGAACATCACGTTTTTCCGTTGATTTGTCTGCTGTAACGCTAGGACTACAGCGCCTTGGACGCCTCACCAGCGACAGGTGCCATCTTGTTTCGAAAGTCACTGACGTCACGTCAGCGTCGCGTTGTGATTGGCTGCCGCTTTGCGGTTCGTGAAAGCGGTTGGGAGAAATCAGTCCCGAAGCGATTGGCAAAAACGCGCTCCAACCGCTCGATCCTAGCCGCTTTGTGGTTGAGAACACGCGGATCCGCATCGCGTTAGTGGATCCGCTTCCAGTGTGAACATGCCATTACTGTGCCGTGAAAGCGGTTGGGAGAAATCAGTCCCGAAGCGATTAACAAAAATCAGCAGAACCCATCCTTTGGGAATGATTATCTACGTTAATGCGAATAGCATCAAACGGTGCGGAGTTATGCGCGTTCGTCAGGTGGCCGGCACACTCTAGATACGCCAGCCCACTCTTGAGGCGATTCTAAATTTGTTGACACTTTCACAGCCCTGCACACGATCTCCGCAGCCCAGCACGTGCGTTTGTGTCACTTAGGAAGGCGAGCAAAGCACGCGCCATACGCACAAACACTCAAAATGGTACCGACCAGACTTTCTGGCGTCTCAGCTAGTCTCAACCAACGGTACTCTAAACGGTTGTTTATATCTTTACCATAGGACGCGCTTTACAGCGCTGTCACAGCTACCGGTGCGCGCGCGTTCCATGCACGAGGGCTCATTCCGCTCTCGTGAGGCTGAGCACGGCCGCTACATCACCCTCTCCCGAGCGCGGAGAGGGTGAGCTAGCGGCCGTGCTCAGCCTCACGAGAGCGGGAATGAGCCCTCGTGCATGGAACGCGCGCGCACCGGTAGCTGGGACAGCGCTGTAAAGCGCGTCCTATGGTAAAGATATAAACAACCGTTTAGAGTGCGTTGAATGACTGCCTTCATAGCTCTGTGGTTAGCGCGTCTGCCTGCTGATCAAAGGGTCAACGGTTCGAATCCCAGCCGGCGCCGGTCTTTTTTATTTATTTATCGACCCGCGGCGTAAGAGGTTAGATAGCCAGATAGATACATAGACGAAAAGTGCGTGAAGTAGCCAAAGAATGCTATTCGCATTAAAACGCGCTCCAACCGCTCGATCCTAGCCGCTTTGCGGTTGAGAACACGCGGATCCGCATCGCGTTAGTGGATCCGCTTCCAGTGTGAACGTGCCATTACTGTGCCACACCCCTGACCAACTGTGGGTGCGCCTCCACCAGTGGAGACATGCCCCAGTACCTTGCCGTGTCATATTGGCACCTAATATGACATTTCCAAGAAGTGTGTAAATGCAAAAATTTTACCCACGTAATGAATGCACCTTCCAAATATGTGTCAATTTTTCGGGTGAAAAAAGTGTGTTCATTATGCGAGTAAATACGGTCTTTGCAAGCACACCAGACTTTTGATTCGTAATAATATTTAAATTTCATTCCCCACCGTTCGAACACAAGGGCTAACACACGAAAGAGTAGGCTGACTGAAAAATTGAAACTCAAACCAAGTTTGAATAAAACCAAAATACCATACGTTTCGGGACCAGCTTGGTTTTGGTCACGGGTGACTATGGGTCGGGCGAATCTGAAGACGACGAAGGAGATACGCCCAACCTATAGTCACCCGTGACCAAAAGACCGGGCTGGTACTGAAACTTAGGGTATTTTGGTTTTAGTCAAACTTGGTTAGAGTTTCAATTTTTTCAGTCAGTCTATTTATTTCCTAACCAGACAAATCTCTGTCGAATGTTTACATACGAGAAGAGTAAGTAAGAAATAACAGGAGGTCAGTTGTAGCAGTCCTTTGCTTTGTGTATGTTTACGCCAAGCTGCGATCATTATAAAATCCATTATGCTTAATATTGTAGGAAGGGCCCAGCACCACCCTCTGTCCCACCCCATTTGGAACCCTAGCACAGTAGTAAAGTGGTAAGCTAAGAGAGTTGGTAAACGTTGAAACTGATGAAAAATCGCGCAACACAGACAGGTGCGTACTCACAACTCTGGTATATTAGGTGAAGAAAGGAAAGATGAAGCAAGATTCATTCATGACAGGGGACACCGGCACGAGGGAATACATACAGATCAGTCACAGTCAAATGTTTGCAAAAAGGCAACGCGTTTTTCACAGAAAGCAACCGACGGCTGACTAACGCAGCTATCGGCCAGACTCAAGATGGTATACGCCTCGAGCACCTCGCGCGTTTGTCTTCCTTTAAAGCGCCCAACGCCTTTTGCGTCCTTGCTTTTTTGTGCGCCATTTTTCATCTTGTTCAACCCTAGCACAGCCCCTCAATGGAAGCGTGTCAACGCTTCCGGTTTCAACCGGAAGCGCACTAATTTGACAGGCTGAGCAAACGTCTCAATGTTTTTCACTTTACAGATATTTAGCCAGAAAAATGGATGAGCAATCATTTGGAGTGCGAGTCCGTTCAAGATTTTACAGCAGTGTGGAACCAAGCAGCACAGAACTCAGTAATTCAAAATATCCCTGAAATGGCTCAAGAATACAACTACCTGCTGTCACCAATGCCTTCCACTAAAAAAAAAAAGAAAAGAAACTGCTAAAAAAACATTTTATTATTATTTATTATAATTATTTAGCATTCAGGTAACCCTCTCCATTCTTTTTCCCCTTTTTCTTTAAAAAAAACTTCTCCCCCAAAAGCAATGAACGGGGCAGATGTCACACAATAGACTTAGCCCAAAAGCCAAGTTGTTTTAGCAGAATATTTACTACACTGCAAGACACGTCTATAGTTAAAAGCGATTCAAAACTAACTTTTATTTTGAGGTCAACGTCTCAAAATACAGGTTTGTTTCAAGACTGCTCCCAATTCGAAATATGCCTCGTGCCATAAATACAGCGCACTTTTTTTTTTTTTTTTTTTGGGGAGGGGGGGGGGGGGAAGAGGGCGGGGGGCTTTGACATACTATTTGGGCAGTTTGCGAGTTCAGTGTCCCTTTAACGTCCGCTCTCTTTGTCCCCTAAAACAGAAAAAGAAAGGTGACCCCTTGCGGAAGACGACGTTCAAGGTTGCCACCCGATTAAAAATGTGACTTCCTGTGCTTCAGATAGAGGTTCAGGAAGCTCAAGAGACATCGCGTTGCTCCGTCTGGAGGACGGAAAAGCATTTCCTGTGATCTCAGATGAGGCCCCAGATAACTGGCAACAAAACTCCACTCCCAAGTGGCTGGAGGCGAGCGAGGGAGCGAAAGAGGGACGCACCGGCCACACGGATGTGCTGCAGGCGGGGCATGAGCTCGCAGTCGAAGCAGCACATGGTGTCCCCCGTGAGGAAGCGCTCCCCTCCCCGCTGCAGGTGAGCGTCGATGTTGCTCAGCTGGTGCAGCAGGCTCTTCTTGCTCTGCTCGTCCCTCCGGGTCAGCATCAGCTTGAACTTCTGCAGGGGGCAAAAGACGGGTGGCAAGCGTTCACCAATTGTCGCACAAAAAGCGCCCGACCGGGACCAACCACCTCTCGGTAATGAGACTCGAATTGGTACGTGTCGATCAAAGTGTCTCCGTGGTCTTATTAACACGTTTGAAAAGTGTGCACTCTAGAGTAGCTGTTGCGTCGATTATACACTCCACCGTATTTTGGGCACATGCTTGGAGCGTGCATCGGACACTAGCGCTGCGCCAGTGTTCGGCGCGTACTCGGGTCCAAATGTATTCGACACGAAGAATGCGTCGGCGCCCGACGCCAACTCGGGTCCAATCACAAGCCTAGTGTAGAAGCGATGCCCAGAATATGATGGCCACCATTGTTGCTCGACATACTTTTGAGAAGGGTCTACTAAAGATCGGCACGGGCTCGGGCCAACGTATGAGAACCTTATTTGGGCCAACTTATCACGGACCGCGTCGGACCAGGTATGAGGTTTTGCAACCCAAAACCCTGACCTTTCCCAGTGGCTTGAATTGAACGGCACTGGGTCATCCCTATACTCAGTTTACCCCCAAGCTCACAGTGCGGTGAAAGCTACGAGCTTGTTGGACTTATCGTACAACAATCTTTCACAATGCGATCATGCTCTCACCCACACCCAAGTGCAGACAGCGGGTCATGCGATGAAAGAGAGGCTGTTAATTGGTCTGGTGACAGTGCAGCTAGTGGAGTATTTGCAACTCCCACCCGCCGCTTGCTCTCTCGTGGGCGAACAAAGAACCAGAGGAGCAGTGATGGCGGCAAAGACGGTAGAAGAGACCGTTGGCCTTGGCACCGCTGTTATCGGATAAATCTGGACACCATGTTCGTGAATCGTGCAATTTAAACGAAAAAAACGAATGTGTTAAAAGAGGAAATGATGCGTCTTGCTTCGCAACAGCGTTGCACGAGGAAACCGAGGTGCCCAATTTTTTAGGGACTTTCCCTAGATTGTTATTGCTGCGGGTTTCGGGTCCTGCGATCATCAGCTCAATCTGTGCGCAACGTGACGGCAAAAGCTCCCTTGCGTGCAACCTACGAAAAGTCCATTTTTTCCCGTAAGTAGAAAAGAAGTGCTCGCTCAGCGGTGTGTCGAGCGATGGACACTGGGAATGGGATTACGTTTTACACGCTGAAAAGCAGTGACAGGAACGTGACCGTTTGCTCCAAGCTTTCAAAAGGCAGACTATGTGTACATGCTTTCAAGTAATTACAAAGGCAAGTAAAGAAATGCTCGCAGCATTTTTATATGTGTCCGTGTTAGTCAGCCATTCGTGACTAGTGCTCAGAATGAGCAATTGGGGCGAGCGGGCCGCAATGCTGCGAGTAACACAGTACACAGGTGTAGTATACTGCATATTTGAATATTTATTTTTGATAAATTATTAAACAAAAATTTCCAAACAAGCCCACGGCATTTGTATGCAGTTTTAGCAGAGCATTATTGCAGGCTGCCGTGGGCACAGCAAGGTTTGCGGCACACACTAAAAATCATTCCTCATAGGCGCAGCGCAAGCTCCTGATTGCGATGCTGCGCAGTACGGTAGCCTGCGGTCATGCTATACATACAAAAACTGCCTATTAGTAACCATGGCGCAGGTTGTTCACATGTTGAAAAGCACTCAAACTGCGACAATGTGCAGCGAGTTGCAAGCTTTTCAAAGAGACATCGATATTGTGAATGCTGCCCTTCCGGAGCTTGAAGGTCACCCTGCACGGCTCGCTTTTTACATCACCAGTTACCAGGCATGACGAAAACACTACGATATCTTCATCACCCTCAAAAATCTTTTCACACGTGCAATGATGTGGCCAGGCCCAAAACACGCTCGCCCTCCACAAAGGTTCGCAAGATCTGGGAAGTTCCCGCAACTTTTAAAAATCAACATTTTCCTTTTCCTAACGCTTGTCATCATCTCCGTCACTTGTGATGTGCTCCTGCCCTGACCACTTCGCATTTGTATACAAATAAAACTAATTTAAGCGCAACGACCATCATCAGCGAGCAGGCGCACGAAAAATTTAGGGAAATCTATCCCCGTCTCTTCCGCCACCTTGGAACTACTGCCCCACTACATATAGGATATCGCAGTTGCGAATACCGTATTTACTAGCATAATGAATGCACTTTTTTCCCCCGAAAAATTGACACATCTTTGGGGGAATTCATTATGCGGGGTAAAATTTTTGCATTTACATACTTCGTGCAAATGTCATATTAGGTGCCAATATGATAAGGCAAGGTACTGGTGGCACGTTTCCACTGATGGAGTCGCACCCACAGCTGGATGGGGGCGCATCACAGTAACCATGTGTTATAGATTGCGAAACCTTTTAGGGCACTTCCTTTTGCCCAAGGAAAAGCGCCCTACGAAGCTCACTCAGCATGAAGAGCACTGCGACTGTTCCAAGGGCTAACCACAACCACGACTTCACTGTCCGAAAGCGGACCGCAGACAACGGGTGTTTGTTGACAATGCCCTCGATAGGCGAAGAATGTCCGGGGCTGGGCAATTCCTCGACCCAAGCTTCGTCAAGTGTGCGCGCCGCTTGGTTTCACGGCTGATCACTTCCGCACTTCCGCGTCGCCGCAAGTACGAGGGCGGCTTGGCTTGACTTGGCCCGAGCGCTTGGCGGCAAAGGAAAATTGGCTTGGTAGTTAGCTAAATTGGATGCAGTTCGAGACTCGCGGAGCCGAAAATTGGAGGAGCGTTGCATTACGCGATGGAAAAAATTAGTCCAAATATTGGCACCCGTTGTGGGGGATGCGTTCATTATGAGAGTGTGTTCATTATGTCAGTAAATACGGTAGCTTCTACATTGTAAAAGTAGAAAGTCGGTTGTGGCTTTTGCCTGCACTGTGAAGGCTACAAATGATGCAGTGCTATTTCCAAGATACACAGAATTATCCCTAGCACCTTGAGCAGATAAAATGTGGTGAAAAGGGTGCCCAGGTTGTAACGTAGAAAATGCTGATGTAGCCGGTGCACCACATGCCCTTGAAAGGGTTAGGACACGGAACATAAAGGTAAATTACTCTTCAAATGGAATGCTCGTAGCTTACCTAGCATGTACACCCATTTTCACAATTTTTAGAGTTTTAGTAATAATTGCAATAATAATTTACTAATATTGATCACTTGCACCCGGGGACCAAGCAACACAGGCAGAAGAGACGTGGAAACAATGTCACCCCGCAACGGGCTGGACCCCGTCGGACGCAGCAGTTTTGTGTGCGGACCATTTCACGACCGAGTCTTGGGTCAACAACGCGTTCTCCTGCGACGACTTTGTCGTCGTCGCCGGAGTTGAGTTGCAGTGGGCCAAAGTCGAAAGTACCAGCTTCCAACATCTCTTGATAACAATCACTCATCGCTGCTGCAATCAGCGTCTGACACGTCTGAACTAGAACGCTCTGACGAACCATGTGATGCCGTAGAACTCATGAGTCCTCGAAACCGCATGCTCCAAAACGGAAGGAGAACGAAGGAGCTGAAGTGCGAGACGCCGAAAAGGCAAAGTCTGCAAGTGCGTACGAAAAGATGGCCAAGTTCAACCGGCTGCACCGTGCACTGCTAGGTACAATGAGCAAAGTATGTCACCTAACCTTCAAATATTTTAGAGCCATCGTAGACGGGCAGGTTCGGGAGTACCGCGATTACATCAAATTTACCCGCAAAACTAGTCATTGTTTACAAAACCTTTTTTCATAAATACTGTAATAACCAAAGAGATGCGCCACCCTATTTTTGGCATGATTTGCTTTTTTTTTTCAAAAGCACAACAAGATAGCATACTTCATAGTAATTGCAGGGCCCTGGCCAATAACAACCTCGGCAGAAATGGTGTTGCTTGGCGGCCATGTCATCACAACCATAGAAATGAGGTTCATCAAACGAGCCACGCAAAGACACACTCCCCAAACTAGCACATCCACATGTTTTTGGGCAAGAGCTGGAAAATAACCCGGCGGCACACTCGTCCACAAAAGCTGGAAGATTCAATGAGTAAGCAAGTGCTGGAAGAGTTGTAACTCATGCTGGAACACCCTGTTAACACTGACACCAGTATAAAAGCGAGAAGGGCAGTCTTACTTTAAATCCCAAAGTGTGGAAGGAGGCAGAAGGAAACACAAACATGCAGCCAAGTTCGGGACAGCCTGGCTTTCTACACCCTACGATAGAGCAGAACTTCTGCAGGCCTTCATTAGTTCTTCTCTCTTTGGAGCCAACGTCGTGGGCAAGCTAGCTGAATTTGAGCGAAGGTTTTGTTATTAGTTCTTTCTTTGGAAGGTGTTGTCACACAATGCTTTGCCATCAAGTATTAGTTGAGATCACTGAAAAAAAAAAAAGCTAAAAAAAGAAAAGAAAAAAAGATGGAGTTTTTTTTAATATTTATGTAATTTTGCCACATTTAGGGAAATCTGCTGCATATTTCTACATTAAAAACAGAACTACCAAAATGGCTAGGTGCATTGTTTTGATATAGTCGTAAAGTGCATATAAAAATGCCAATCAAAGAGAGATGCACAAAGATGACAAGGGGGAAGTTCCCTTTGGTGAGAGTGTTTCAGGAGGAGGTGATCTGGGTCGAATCTCTGGATTCCCCCAATACTAGTTTCCGGACGAGAATTTACACCCGCACGTTGACTGAGTCACCTGCAAGCGTGTGTCACGTCATACAAGCGTCTTTTGTGTCGCTCAGACAAAGGCAAGCTCTAGTTTCCCGACCAGCGCTGATAAGGGTGGAAATTCCCGACTTTCCAGACCTGCTGGATCCCGTCAATTACCGGTTTTTCAGGCTGGTAGACACCCTGGAAATCACTGCAAAAGCTAGAGTTTTAGGGTTGGGCTCGGAATGTGTGCTTTAAACCAGAAAGAACTCAAATCTTCACTGAAGTGCTTGTCACACAACTTGTCGTAAGCTGGAGTGCTAATGTTAGAAAAACTTCGTCTCTCGCTGCATAAAACTAAGTACAGTCACCGACAAATTTTTCGGACTCGGAGGGACCACGAATTGTCAGAATAATCAAGTGGTCTGAAAAATCTATATCAGCCAAATTATCAAATTTACATGCGTATTCCACTGAGTATTGGCCACTTTTCAATTGTTTGATGTCAAGTTTGAAGTTCTTGTGCAACTTCCGCTTTATATTGGTCACTTTTCACTTGTTTGTTAATCTGTTTGATCACGGTGCTGCGCTTTGTCGGCACATTGTTGGCACAAACAGCTAAGTTGAAGTTGGCAGCATTTGACTCATTCGGAGACAACGCTTAGGTCCACCCAAGCTTCGCTTCAACACTAAGCCTATCGGCAAAAAACCTTCGTCACTGACCAAGAACGCAAATGGCCGCTTGAGGCCACCAAGACACGGACCAAGAGAACTGAAAGAACCATACGAATGGGCAGATGGCATCCATGTTGGCTATAAGCGAACCAGAAAACCCGGACTATAGCCTCAACCCAGCTTGTTTATTGCGTAAGACGTGGTGTCGAGGCTACAGGACAAAATCAAAACAACCATAATAGCGGGGCTAAGCTCGCGGCGCTATCGCAGCGGCTGTTTTGTGGCTGTAAACTGAGGAAATCAGGCAAATTATGTCCGAAATGTGGTATGCATTCACTCGTGGGGGTAAATAACGGTACGCGCAAAAACATCCAAATAATTGAACGTTGTCCAATAAATGGTAGGCAACTGTACGTGGCCTGTTCAGTTGAGCACGGTGTTTACTTAGACAATATAATTACATAATTCAACATGATTTAATCTTTAAGAAGCTGCACTAAGATGTATCATAAGAAGGCTATATGAAAAACAAATCCTCTGCGGTGAAAAACAAAGCGAATAAATGTTGCTGCCAAAAGGAGAAGGGTCCGATTGATACCCTGTTTATTCTGATCTTATCGACGACAGTGACGACAATAACAAACTCAACGATTGGCATTTTCTTTCTTTAACACTTCTGATATTTTCATATTAGTTATTTCCGGTAAAAACCAAATTTGAGACGCAAGATTCTGAAGGCAAATTTTGGCATTTCTCGGTTACTACCCAAACGCAGAACCCGAGCTTAACTAGGCCTCCAACTTTTCGTACAGATATAAACTCTAAAGGAACCGATTTTGTTCTCAATATATACTGGCTGTGGATATTTATCTCAGGTAAGGGGTTGCTTTAGATTTGGGTAAACAGAGCAGCCCTAAACGATACAACAAGCAGAAGTAAAAATTATGTCATTCCCGACTTTGAAAAATTAGAACTTGACATCCCCACGGAAAAAAATGGCGCAAAAAACTAGGAGTGGGTGAGGGTGGCAGCACAAGAAAATAGCGTTCCCTATTTATGTTTCTCAATTCCCGACTTTCCCAAGTTTGCCTCAGCTATTCTAGAAATATTTCCCAATTCGAACAAAAAGAATTATTAAAGAGTTCAATACCAACAGCAATAATGTACCATCCTGAATTGTGAGTCCAAGAAAAAGATGTTTAAGCATTTGAACTTTCTGAGGTACACTACAACTGTGCACTGTACACTGCATAACAGTGCACTTTACACTGCATAACAAACAGCATGGACACACCATCGGTGCTGTATCGCACCTTATGCATTTCTTTTGTACTGCCGAGAGAGTACTCAAGTGAGCTTCCACAGCACTCATCCCACATCATCAAACTTCTTGTAATCAACTGGAAACAAACAAGTTCTACTGCCAAAACAGTGAACTTCTGCCCACAGCTGGCATCACATTTTCAGTAGTAGTAATACAAACCATAACTAGAATTAAAAATATATATATAGATTGGGACGAAAATAAAAACAATTATAACTTGGCAAAAAAAAATATATTTGATGTAATGCTTGAGTGCCTAGATCAAAAAAATCTATTGGTGCATTGAGCCATTCATGAGGCTAATAAGTGTTCTTCAAAAAAAAATAATGGCAAAGCACTTTTAAAGGGAAGCTGGAACACTTCTTTCAGGAAATGAGATAAAGGTTGATCCTAGCATAATTTTAATCCCGTGAATCTGAATATCACGTTAGTGTTTCCCAAATATGTAACCAAACGCGAGGAAACTTCTACCTGAAAAGCACATCCCTGGTAATCCGTTCACCCCCAACGTTGCTAAGTTGGTATAACCTACTCGGCATACTACCTTCGACGGCAGCGACAATTTCACCTTCCGTGTCAGCCACCTCCTTCAGGGTTTATTCGGTCGAGTCTTTCGCTCCATGAATATTCCCCCACAATAACGTCGTACAGAGGACGGTCCATACACTTGGCGGTTACCTGTCCCATTAGGAACGGCGACATAAGGTGAATGTTTGCCTCTGGCAGCATCAGACGTGTCCCGTCCACCAAAATACGGGACTGACTTTGCCAGTAAAGTCTTGAGATGCGACCAGTTTCCGGCGCGCTATCACGGTGTTACTACCGCTGTCCCTCAACGCCTTTATTGCTTTGCCATTTAATACCCAATCTGTGACTGGCATACCTTCCGACAGAATTGGTCTCGCCTTTTCAGTCATATTCATGAGGGACGTTTTGAAGGCATTTGTTGAGATTTTCTTGTTCACCATGAGAACGCGTCCGTCTTACCAACAATAGCCCATTTGTAGTAATTGCAGGGACCTGGCCAATGGTGACCTTGGCAAAGTCTGTGTTGCTTAACCCTTTCATGGTCACTGACGTACCCTGTACGTCAGCGCGGGAGCGTCCCGCATGGTTGCTGACGTACCGGTACGTCCGCGACTGCTCATTCAAAAATTCGCGCCTCTGCTTGAACGGGCGCGTTCGCGGGGACGTGCTGCCATCTGGTAGGTTTGTAGGGAACTACGACCATAAAACTCCGGTGGTGTTCGTTTTGGCGCGGCTTTTTGAAATTGCGAAACTGGACGCTCTGTGCAAGCGATACTTTCGAGATGGCCGCGCGTGCTGGCTGCTCCGGGGGTAGCGTAGTGGAGATTGGAGCGATGGCTCTTCGGGTTCAGACTTTGAACCCTTCTCGGACTCTGAGTCGGATGACAGCTCGACTCTCCGACGAACAACTGGAAACCAGCTGGGTTCAGAGTCCGGAGTCTGACACACAGCCGCATCGTCTGCTAGACCGTCTCGGAAGCGGGCGCGTCAAAGTTTTAGTCCTTTTTGATTTGTTCAGCCTTCAGCGAGTGTGCCGCAGATGTTTTGAAGTGTGTGTACTATTTATTTTAAGTCTTAAATTTTTTTATGCGACAATAAACTATTGTATACTCTTTGCTATCGCACCGAGTAGAAAAACCCGACCATGGGGGCGCGTCTTTGGATAAAAAAGTGACTATGAAAGCGTTAAAGGACACATGCAAAGGGAAAAAGCATGTTTTTTTTTTTAAACAGCCTCGATGGAAAAAGAATGTTGTAGAAACGAATTTACAACGAAGAAAAAAAGTTTTAGAGCTATATTTACGGTGCGAAACGAATTTGTAGTTGGAGCCTGCAGGTGCCGCCGCAGGTCACGTGATAGACCTGTGCGCCGTCGCCGCACTCTGAGCATTGTGCGTCGCCGGTTCAATTCGTTTCTTCACGCCGCCGTCGCCGCGCAAGTTCATCTGCTTTGGGGCGCCGCCGCACGTCGCACAGGGCTATCACGTCTGCTTGCATTTTTTCAGGAGCTTCCTTTGGGCTCTAAAAAGTTACTTACTTATCTTCGTTGCTTGTTTCACTTAAAACGAAGATGAATATAAGTAACTTTTAGAGACAATAGGAAGCTTCCAAAAAAGCAGAAGCACCACATGACAAATAGCGGCCAGTCACGTGATAAATAGCAGCCATTTTTTCTGCGATGCCGCGCGCACCAACTACATATTTGTATAGCACTCGTAAATATAGGTCTAAAAAATTCTTTTTCGTTGCAGACTGCATAAAACCCTTAAAAGTTCGCCCGAGCCCTCTAATTTTCGCGAATTGGAAAATTCGCAAAATTTAAAGGGGCTGTGCAACGGTTTCACCCCGTTGAGAAGAATTGCCATACTGCATTTTTATATTGTTCATGCAAGCCCGCGTGACCAAAAACGCGTCACCTTTCCCCCCCGAAAAACTGCTATTCCGCTCGCGTAGTCGCAAAGCAAAAAGAAACGAATTATTTGCCGATCTGCAGCGCCCGTGGCGCCCTACGGGAATCCAAATGATGACGTCCTCTGGAGGTGCGCTGGAAGTCAACAAACCCCGTCCCCCTCGGCTGCAGCACTTTCGCCGTCGTGGCCCCGTGGCCGAGCGGTCCGCTAGAAGTCCATACGCTCACCGCGACCTTCGACGAGGCTAATGCTTTCCTAAGTCGTCGGTCGCGGAGGAAGGCGGCAGGGTTTCTAAAGAGAGTGCCCAAGGGGAAACCAGGTGAACCTCCAGAGTACGTCACTCGAAAGTGGCGTGGGGAGTTGAGGAGGCACTGCGACCTGCGATTTTGTTTCTTTTTTTTTTTTAAATAAGAACTAGCGCTCGGAAGAAAACGCGGGTTTTCCTGTTTTTCGTTCCATAGGTGGCTGGAGATTTAATTTCCGCCGGTTAATTGGCCAAAGTCTGAAAATTGTTTTGCTGACAAATTCACGCATGAGGCACGCCAAAAATTTCGAATTTTCAAAGAGTTTCAATGCAGGCATCTGGAATTCGACAAATTTAGTGGCCGCGATTCTGTCCTCTCGTGACCGATTCGCGAAAAATAGGGGCCGCGAAATTAAGGGTTTTACAGTATTCGTTTTATGACTTTCCTTTTCCAACCAGGCTGTTACCAAAAAATGTTTTTTTTTCTCCTTTGCATGTGTCCTTTAACCACGCGCGAGATAAGCGAACAATGCTGACAGGGAAGAACAATCAACTAGTTTTTGTCAGCTCTTTTTTTTATGTTGCATTCAAAGTAAGTTTATTGCTTACTTAAATTTGATTTGCTATCGATTTTAGGTGGGCTATCTCTGGGGACATTACAGTATGCCATATATTATCCAGTGTTTATTTAAAGGAAATTAGGCAAATGTTTTTTTGCTATCATTTATTTTGTAAAAATCTGTATTTTGGCATTTTGTTTTGTATGGGTGCTAAAAACAAAGATTACTGATAAAAAACAAAAAGTAATGGAAAATTAGTTTTAGTTAAATTTTGTATACATCCTTGTAAGGCTTCGGGCTAATCATGCGGACAGCATGTGGAAACCACGGACATGTCCGAGCAAGAGCCAAAGTCTGAGTACTCATTAATGCAAGCATCCGGCGCTTAGCATTTTCTTTGCATCCTCCTATCCTTCTCTGTCTGATGGAAAAAAATAATTGTCCTCAAGCAAGATAGTTCGCAACGAGGAAGTCGAGTTCATCTTGCTACTTCTGCAAGATCCACCCGATAATGACCGTCAATGTAGTTTTGTACACTGCCGTCCCGCTCTGACCTGAATAGAATGAAGACATTGTGACCATCTGTGGTAACTAGCTAACTGGCCTAACTTCCATGCCACTGTCCCCCAAAGTCAGCGATTCCACTGATTCAAGACTGCTGGCAGGCTGCTTGATTCTAGCAGGAGCAAGTGCCCAACTAGCGTCTAGGAAGTTAAGGTTCCAACAAAAAACAGTCCTTGCGTAGAGAACCAATTCCGAGATACAATTTCCTTGTTTTAACCAGTTTCAGTATTTTAGACAACGGCTGATGTTTATTGGTGTTTCTTGTTAAAACCTGGAAGCCTCTGGGCCGACATCTTACCTTTGAATTTGATAACGGCAAGCTCTGAAACTTTGACGTCTAATGTGGACCACTAGCACCACATTTGAGCAGACACTGATCGCTCCGCGATGCGTAGTTCATTTTTGCAGTAGATATAATATCACGCACTGACACCTTGTACATGCAGAGGAAGAAGGGTGAGTACGCACGCTGTAGAGGTTCTCTATGACTGTGGCAGTGTCCTTGTCCTGCACAAACAGGTTGTGGCCCCGGAATGTTCTTCATGATGTAGCGCTCAATCTTCTCGTTCTCCAGGATGGCACTGCCCCGGTCGATCAAGATCGGCGGTGGCGTTGAGTCAAAGTTGGAGCGGAAGTCCGGTGGGGGCTTCAGCATGTCCACTGTCGTGACCTGCACCCAGCACGGACCGCTTGTCAAGGGGGAGCTCCAGAGGTTTTTTACCTAGCAAAATTACAGTATTTTCCAGATTGTAGTCCGCACCCGGTGCTTAGTCCATACTTAACACCTAGTCAGAACGTAAGAATGATCTTGCACAGCACACCTTGACAAATGCCTGTTGTATTAGCTCACAAAGGTGGTATCACACATGACTCAACATTGATATACTCCCTTATAAAATCCTTCGCGTCTTGTAACAATAACGATGTAGAAAAGAATACCTGTAGGGTCCGCACCTGTATAGATCACATTGGGTAAAATTTCAACTTTTAAACACGTATGGTCCATGGACTATAGTCCGGAAAATACGGTTACTACATTTCCAGACTACCCAGGGCTTACACTTCCCAGCACATTATTTATTACCCCTAAATTCAGGCTAGCAATTGGGAAAACGGCAAATGAAAGGCGATGCCACAACATTCACATTTCCCCGTGCGTTCTAGTGGCATGATGTCGCTACACTACAAAACTTGGAGGCAGTCTAAGAAAACGTCATGTGCATTGCTTCCGTTCTGCTGGAGTGAGCCTTTGCATCATTCATTTCACACCATCAAACTTCTTGTAACCCGTCGAGAACAAGTTATTCTTACAAATTACAACAGCCGTTGTCACTTCTTCAATGCAGCCGGTACAGCCTTTCGTTCTAAAAAATGGTGGACCGAAATTCAATGATTAAATAACCAAAAAAAATTACATCGACTCAATTATCTCGGTTACTAGTGCAGTCATGTCTATTAAAAAGTTCCATCAATTTTGAAGCAAATCCACCACCATCTAAATTTAGCAACAGAACTGGCAGACAAGTGTGACTCATCAGGAGGTTCAAACATTCTCAACGCCCACATTAAATCAAACCAGTTGTGGAACACCGCACTGGAGTAGGGTTCCTTCGCATATCACCTGCGAGGGCGGGGGGGGGGGGCACATGCTTTGCATGTCAAACTACTTTAATAATGTTTGAGACTTATTTGCACTGAAATGCTTTAGAAAATTTCTCATCATGTTCCATAAATATATCTTGCACAACTCTGGGTATCGAAACGCATTTAAAATCCTCGCCAGCTAAAGTTAAAAAAAGATGCCTCTACGTGCGTGGCGAATTCACGGTAGATTTGTCTAGATTATCAGTCGCATAAAAAGAAATCTACCATATTTACTAGAGTAATAGCCGCACTGTTTATGAAGAAAACCAAAGGGTTCGCTTTTCCGCGGAGCAAGCAGATTGCCAATCACCACAATAGACAGCATAATTCCAGTGGTTTACAGGATAGAAGTAATGTCTTCGCACAAAGATACGATCTGTGAAGGTTGCATTTGTATGGAGACTCGTGTTCTTGATCTAGTTATTCGCTATGTTATTTAAGCGCGAACGCGATGATTGGCTATATATGTGCTTTGCAAGAAAGTAGACACAAGGGCCTTGTTCACAAATAGTGCAGCTATTACTCAAGTAAATATGGTATATGCCTTTCATTGCGTCTCAGGGCACAGAGGAATTGCAAACTTGGAGCTAGTAGACGATCTCTGCTGAACGTCCGCAGCATCAAAGTTACATAAACTAGGACACGGTTTCTAATGCTCTCTATTATGCAATGTCTACGGGAAGTTCCACCGCAGTAGTGATCTAGCAATGCTGGTCCAGGGTTTTCCCCACGGTGGGCGGCAGTGGCTTTGCTGCCCACCGCTCTCCGACTAACCGCCCATTGCTCCTGACTGACCGCCCACCGCTCGATTATGCAACAGGATGATAATGCGATTTTTGCCTACGCACATGGCTCTAGACCGTCGTCACTCAGCAGGCCTGCACACTGCCACCTTATCGTGTGTTATCGCATCACCGACTGCCTCCACTCTTTCAAACAAGGAGAGCGGAGCTGCAGAGCGCTGCCGGCAATGAGGGGGGTGCTCAGCCGAGGAACACAAAATAAGCAGATGCAAAGAATGCGCGGAAGTTCTCTTCGCAGGCGGTGAGTGGCAGAGAGCAGAAAGCCGAGAGGAATTTTCTCTCACTGCTCAATTATTGGTCGCGCCGTGGCTTGCTTCATCTTCGCCTCTTCCCTTGCTTCCTGAGTTTCCTCCGACACTTGTTTTCATATGGCATTTTACATTTTGCTTTATCACCACGGTAAGGCATCACCATAGCCTCCTCTATACTACCAAAGCCTGGCAGTACGACGAGGTAGCCACAAAGTGCCCGGTCGCAGATTTGGAGCGCAAGGATCTGGTAGCACAGAGCATTGAAAAGCCATATCTCGCAGAACCTGGATGTCACCGCACCGCTTTTGCAGTGGCGAGGACCCAAAACACACTTGTTCGCTCGGGACAAGTGTGTTTCGGTGTCTCGCCGCAGCGGGGCTACCAGTCACATGGCTCTCCTCTCCCCCATCCGTTGTCTGCCGGCTCCACCTTTTCCATTTCAGCGGTCGCTTCTCGAGGCGATCTGCCAGGCTTTGTCAGTATATAGCAGGCTATGGCACCACTCACAGGGCCACAAAGATGGAGCCCTACGCAAAATGCATTCTGTCGGCAAACAGATACTGCTGCATTGCAAACTACCCCCCCCCCCCCCCGCCACTTGCATGGTGGTTATGTCCACCCCTACAAATTCCTGGGGAGAACCCTGTGCTGGTCTGAGCATTCTCAACGCGTCCATGAGCACAGATGAATGGTCCTAATTGTTCCTTTTATAGCGGTAATAGATTCATTGCAATAGCCCCAGCTCTCACACTTCTTGGTTGTTTTGGCGTTCTTCTGGAGAATTGGTGGTTAAATGTTTCATTGACGTTTCAAGCAGCGGTGTTGAGGTGGGCTTTCGTCATTCTTTTTGTTAACAGGAAGTTCGCTCGGACGTCTAAGACCAGGGTGTCTAGCAAATTATTATTTTGAAATTCCCTGACATTTCCAGGTTTTCCCTGTCAAATTCGGGTGAAATTCTCTGACCACTGCAGAGGTGGTTAAATATAGAAGACCATTACAACACAAGGAATTGAGCATTGAGCACTGTGAAGATCATTTTGCACGGAGCTTAATCCAACTTGCATATTCCAAAATATTCGGGTTCGTCCAGTGCGGATTAAACGAGCACTTTCTTGCCGCCGACATTGTCAGTGAAGAGGCCACTTCCGGAAACAACATGAAAATACAACGCTCAACCACACACGTCAATAACCGAAAGGCAGCATGGCCAAGTCATGGCCGCCAGATGCATACTTTCGGCTTAAGGCTTGGATTGGATTGGACTGGAGTCTGTGGCTTTCCCATTTGTTACTAAATCTAGTAGCTCTAACTGGATCTAACCTAGTGTCGTGCCCTCATTCCAATTCAAAGGTTGGACTGGATTTGTAAGGCTGTTCCCTTTCCATCGGGTAGCACACTCTACATCGGGTGAGCAGAGCCCACGCTCCACTCTAAGGAGAATTTATTGCCTATTTTTCTGCCCCCAAGTTCTCAAGTCTTTGCTCAGGGCACTTAATGGCGTTTCCGGCTCATTTTCCCTGACTGGGCTAGATTTTTGACAATTTCCCTGACAATTCCCCGATTTTTCCCGGTAATTAAAATTTCCCTGACAATTCCCAGTGTTCCCGGTCGCTAGACACCCTGAAGACTAGAGCGTCGCCTGGTGGCATTTGCAAAGAAAAGGGTCTATAGGCAAGGTAGCGGATGCTGGAATATACAATAAAAATTAAAATATTTTGGTCTAGTGTATAGCCTAGTACAGTGGTTCTCAACCATTGATGTTTTGCGGACCCCTTGTGGATCGGTGGAGTTGATGGGAGGACCCCGTTTTTGGTGAGGGGAAGGGAAAGGTGTAGGTTAAGTATGATAGTGATTTAATAAATAGATATAACTAAGGGCTAGTGTGAAGTAGACTTATTTTATTGACATATACACGAGGAAAACTCACCCGAAAATGGGAACGTTTCCTCTAAATCTGAGAAAATACAACTTTAATTGCCGTGCTTGACTAGTGAGGCAGGGCTTCGCGGACCCCTACAATGCCTTAGCACAGTGGTTCTCAACCATTGATGTTTCGCAGGACCCTTGCGGATCGGCGGAGATGATGGAGGATCCCGATCGTGGTGTAGGGAAGGGAAAGTATGGGCTAATGATGATGGTGATTTAATAAACGAATATAACTAAGGGCGAGTGTGAAGTAAACTTCTCTTATTGACATATACACGAGAAAACGCACCTGAAAATTGGAACGTTTCTTCTGTATCTGAGAAAATGCAACTTTTATTTCCCGGCTTTACCGATGAGGCTGGGCTTCGCGGACCCCTAGAATGCCTTCGCGGACCCCAAAGGGTCCGCGGACCCCCATTGAGAACCACTGCCTTAGCGGACCCTCCTTTGAGAACCACTGGCCTAGTAAATGTATCAACAGAAAAAAAATCTAAATTTACCATGTTGCCCATTTAGCAATTTTGAAAAATATGTTTTGATCAACGTTACTCGATGTCACGGGTGAAAATAAACCATCAATATGCTGCCTTTTACTTTTTTTTCTTCTTCAAAGTATTGTTTTTTTTTATAAGTATTCATTATTGGCCCTCAACAGCACAGACAGCATATAAAGATTTAAGTAAGAATATGATATACTCTTTCACCCTGTGCATAGTTGCCGATATTAACATTGACAAATAAACAAAAACAAAAAAAAGGAAAAGCCAGTCTGTTTCAGATGAGCAGAAGCAGCCGTCACGGTCACGGAAGTAATTTTGTTTGCTTTATGCTATGTTGTATTTTCGGAGTCTGCGTCAAGCCCTTATAGCAAGTGGATTATCTTGAAGGGCTACCCCGCCAATGTCACACGGAGGAAAACACCAGCTCTAGTGCAATGTCCTTCCGCCGACATTTGCAGATTACGTTACGGGGATCTGGCTTCCCTTCCCACAAGGCTGCCTCAATTTTTCTTTATTTTTATTTACATATACAAGAGTTTCTACATGTATGCTCAACATCAATAATGAGAAGACCAACTATGATGGCAAGAAGCCCATTCTACAAATCTGTATGACAAACAGAAAAAAGTTTGAAACAATCTGCTGAGCACCAACATGACTGAATATGCAAATTGTGTTTAGTTATAGGCAGCATGAACACAGTTACACGTACACCTTGCTCATGAAAAATTCGACACAATCTCCATATTGGTTGGCCCAATCATAAGCAGCGCACAAGCACGGGACAAGCACGCTGGTCAGCTGAACATTCCTGTTCCTGTTGCCGGCATTAAAAACCAAGGGCATTGGATCGCATTTACCCTAAAACTAAATCAATTAATGTTATTGCCTCAGGGTCACATTTAAATTTTTTGCACCAATTGAGTTTCTGAGCACTGTGCCACTCGTGACATATTGCTTCGAAACACATTTCCTTTGGTCCGCAAGAAAACTAGACCATAACAAATGCCTTACTCTGATTTGGGTTTAATGCCTAATACACCGTAAAACATTCACTCAGGTGCCCTTTTGTAGCGAAAATGGACAACTCCCCATGCCTTTTCTCAAAGAACCACTACCTTGCATTTTATCAATTCCCAGTTCCCTCACAACCGGAGCTTCAAGCTGTCACTAAACGCTTATCTTCAAATGAAGGTCATATCTGAAGTGCTACCAGTGCTAAAACAGCCTTTGGCTGTGCAGATAGGGGCTGTAGTAGATTAGTGAGACAAGTTGAGCACTCAGCACAGAGCAATCTCGGGCATACCTGCACTTATAGCCTCCTCTGGGTGCATTTACCTTTTAGTGTGGCGGGACATGGAAGTGACCAAGCTGTAGTGGTGCAAAACTATCAATAGTACTATCAATAGTCGCCAGAAATCTGACTATCGATAGTAAAAAAACTATCGATAGTACCATCGATAGTGACTATCGAAAAACTATCGATAGTCGACTAAAGAAAAACTATTGATAATACTATCGATAGTCAACTATCGACAAGCTATGGATGGTAATATAGATAGTCGACAATCGGAAAATTATCGTTAATCGACTATCAGAAAACAATTAATAGTCGACTATCAAAAACCTATCGATAGTACTGTTGACTGTTTACTATCGATAGTACTGTCGATGGTTTACTATCGATAGTTTTGTGAAACTAGTAGTTTGCGCCACTCCCTCTTCTCTTTTTCTGCTTTATTTTTTTCAAAGGGGACACCAACCAGCCAAAGCACTCACCATCCCAACTTTGGTTCAGCTTTCAGAGATGACAAAGACGGGAGTTAGGGCGAAGAGAGGAGGAAGGGAGGCGAGCGGCGGTGTGGCAACTGTGATCGCTCTAGTGGTGCAAAACTATCAATAGTATTATCAATAATATCACGATAGTATCGACAGTGTGCCAGAAATTTGAATATCGATAGTAAAAAAACTATTTATAGTAGTATCGATAGTTGACAATCGAAAAACTATCGATGGGAATATTGATAGTAGACTATCAATAGTTTTGCAACACTATTGATAGTTTTGGAAAAACTATCAATAGTATCGATAGTAAATTTATCTATAGTTTTGCATCACTACCAAGCTGTCCAGAATGGACATGCTGACCTCGGCGGTGTGGAAGAGTCACTAACTACTCTATGGAGAGGGTGGATATGTGAGGCAGCGAACCACTGTCTATACACCTTTCCAAAAAACGCTCCTAGGCTGCCGTCATGTTGCTGATGCGGCTGGTGCGACTCTCGCGCCCCCTATCAGCTAGACATTTTCTGCCACTCTCTTGGACTGTGGAAACCCGCTCAGCGCTATTCCCTACCTATGTTTTGCGGTTTTGTATTCAACGTTTTCTAGCCCCTCTTGAAAGTTTCCACTTAATTTTTTGTGATGCATGCTGCGTGCCCTTTCTGTGTTATCTTCCACTGAGAGAATTAGGGCTGGTAAGTGCCTGCCATCCAAGCGTTTTTGCTCGACACTCACGGGAAATGAAGTAAAGGGAAGGACGTCAAACATCCCTCAACGCGATTTTGCGAACGATGACAACTGTTTCTCCCCTCCCAAAGATAATCCGCGTAGAGTCCTTCTCAGTCATGGCCAAAAATAGTTGTTCAGGTAGGAGTCAGTGGCGCCCGTTCCTTTGCCTCGGTGCTGGTGTGAAAAAGAAAGCTCCCCCAAACCTACCCCCAAGGCGAAGTCATCTTGGATTCCGTCTGATTGTCAAGATGTGACTGTCGTCGACCGTGACTGTGTTGTTTGAGATCTTTCTCCAATAAACTCTTTTCAGAAAAAGCTGCATTGTGTGGTACACACAATATATTGTCAGAATGTTAACACCTGCTAAGTTGTATGTCCGTGTCCTGCCATCGGTAAACACATTATTTGTGAGCGTGAAAAATGTATGCCTCTCGGCTATCCTCTGTTGTAAATTATTTTCGACAGCCAAGCGCTTTGTCATTTGACACGCAGCTAATCCAACAATGCTGTCAAAACTTATTGTAAAAAAAAAAAATTAACATTCTAGTTGTTTTTGTTTTGTTGCGTGTGTACCAAACAAAAATAATTCTTTTTTGTTTAAATGAGGTACAATGTTTTTTAACTGTTCTCAGGAAAATACATACACCATGAAACACAAAATGCAGCAGGAACAGGCGAAAATTTAGCCACCAGCAGTATTTGAAACTGCGCCTCCACAGGCTGCGCCTATCGAAATGACAGTCTACTCTGTTAGGGTTAGCAGGGACAACGGTGAGAGTCTAGCCCCAAACCCAGTGACTGGGCTCGAAAACAGTTTGTTGCCTCTGGGGTCGAATGTTTCTTGGAAGGGTGTATACACCAAAAGTTACAGTTCTTCATTGTTTCGTCCACTCTGTCAAGGAATCACACATGTGCTCGTCCGCCATGTTTATTGCGGGGGACTTAACCTCGCTGCAGCCGCTGGCCACCTACCAACTGAAACACCTACAATATCATTGTAGAAATGGTGTACACAGCACCATTTTACCTAAGTATGATTTTCCAAAACTTGGCAGAGGGGTGAACTGCCAAAAATGTCTCAGTACTGAACTTGAACAAGCAACCCCTGACCTGCTGTGGCTATACTCCGTTACAGCTTACGATGAACCATAAAGTAAGAAGCCAATTCAACGCCAAGCGAGTGCAACGTGACCTCCAGTAGGGATGCAGTGACTCGCGGGGTGCGCAGTCACGTGACGTGCTTACGGCACTGGACCGGCCAGGGTGGCTCGTAGCATCCGTATTGTAAGGTGGAACCAAGTACAGGTGTTTCTTTGTTGAAACCAAACTGTGCAGAAGACACGCTTTTGCAGGCTTTTCATTGTTTTGGTGTACAAATCTCACACATGTAAAGCCAGCAGATGGCACAGCTAGCAAAACAGATTAATGGACACCGCAACAAAAAAGCGGAAGAAATAAAAACCATAGTTTTTTTATAAGGCAGCGATAAGTTCAATATGGGAGTTAAAATGTGTGCAGAGGATTCTTCTGTCTACGAGGATCAGCAGCAGCCTCCTAGGTTAACAGTCAACAACCGTAGGATGCCGTCTATTTTTTCGTATCCCAGTCATTCTTTCATGTGACTCACGATCCAAGCAAAGCCGACACTAGCACCATGCATGCAAGTATTTAGAAGTGCCAAAATTTCAATATTTTTCATTACTGCGTCTTAAAAAAGTATTGAGTGCTTCTTAAAATAAACAATAACTTGAAGAATTTCTAAGCCTTGAAAGCTCAAGACCTGGTAGCACCTCACACTGACTGTAGCTTCATCTCTTTCATCCAAACACGCACAACCTGTGCAGACAGCTAGCGGACCAACATGATGAGCAAGGTTGACTTGTCCATTTTCTTTTTCCACATTCACCATCCATCCCAGCAACAGATTGCAAAGTGTTATACCATACAGTGTAAATCTGATTTTTTTTTTTCTAGGTCAGTCTCTGAAGCCGAAACGGCGGCAGAGACCCTGACGGGGTGCTCACCTTGAGCGAGATGGTCTTCAGCTCAGCAAGGAGGTACAGGTCCATGAAGTACTCCTGGCAGAAGAGGCAGGCACCTTTCCTCCGGCCATCGATGGTCGACGCCTGCAACACGGGTGCCTTTCATTACCACCGCACAAACCACATGGCCGTCCCAGCGGCTCGCAGTCATCATAATGACAAGCGATGGGCCAATGTAATTATGACGTCTGGTCAGCTCAAGAATGTAAATTGAGCAATACAGTTAGCGCTCACCAGCGGTTTTCAGTTTTTGTCCGTCTCTCTTGCATACGCAATGCTACAATTAGGCCACAGACTTTCCGGTTTTAACTAAAAAGCACCGATGAGCATCCGTCGGTGTCAAGAGTACAAAATCAGTTAGAGACGAAAATTGCCAATAAACATATGTTGGTGTCCAAAAAAAAAGAACTGATTAGAACAGAAAATTGATTTCTGGAAAGTTTTACTCCAGCTAATGATATTTTTTCGAAACCCTCCCTTCCACCTTATGTTTGAACTCCTAGTTTTTCCCGAGTTTTTCGCCGATAATTACCTGTTTCAGTGTCAGTTGAAAGCAAATAAAAAAACTACACCTCTTTTAAAAAAGTGAAGACTTGAAAAACATTACCTGATTTCCCTTATAAAAAAAATCTTATGTTCTAGCGATAGATCAAAACCATTAGCACAGTAGAATGCACACGTACGGCGTGTCAACTTGGGTGATGAAACATCTGTTCATTAATAACCCGACCAGAGCAAAACACGGAAAAGTGCCGATGCCCCATTCGCTGTACCTGCGCCAATAAGTGTACTTAATAACAATCTGCTTACTTTTATACAACTACCGGTGTACAGAAAAGGCTAATACTTGAGTCCAGACATTTTGACTTCTATGACATTTTCAAATTCCCTGGCGTTTCAGGTTTTCCCTGACAATTTTATCTAAATTCTGACTCCTAATGGGAGAGGAAAATATTGAAAAAATGGGGCAGCCACCAAGCACTAAGGCACCTTACTTTACCTTGTCAATAGATTCTTTTATATTTCTTGCTGAATAATGTCCCATTCTAAATTAACCACTATGCAAACGTGTCCTTAAAGGAGTTCAAAGTTATGACAGCTCTTTGCCAGCATGCTGCACAAGCATAATCACACCACATTGTTATTCAAAGTGGACAGTCAACATTCCACCATGTTAGGGGTGCAAAACAAACACCTGGTTCCATGACACATTGAAGTGCCCAAGGGTTGAGGTTGATGACAAATGCAAGTGTGGAGTCATAAGATTATTAAAGTTTTACAAAAGCAGCTGAGGTTTTATGAGACTAAACCACTTTCTTTTTTTCACTGGTGCAGAGAGTTTACCTCATTTTCAACAAGAGAGGCCGGTGACACTGCCTCATTCAAAAGCCTCTATGCCTTTTCTTGAAGCTCCTTCAAAAAAGCCGCTGCATGTTTTCTTTCCAAGTCATTCCTGTTGGCCTTAGCTCTTCCTGCCTTTATTTTCTCCAATTCCTATTTCCAAGGGTGTTTGCTCCATACACCACCTGCAGCATCTTCTTCATCAAACCAGAGCAAGGAACCCCACCCGGCAGATCACACTGTTTCAGAGACCCAGGGGTGAGACAGGTGGAACAGGTTTTGGAGCAAATTTTGGAGCAGAAAAATCTGGATTTTAGAGCAGCTTAGGAGCACGAAATTCTCGTTTTGGAGCAGCAGTTTACGCCTCTTGGAGCAACTTCGGAGCAGAAAAGTCTACAGTTTGGAGCATATTAGGAGCAGAAAATGTTAGAGCAGCTTATCAGCAATTTAAATCACAAAAAATCTGATTAAGATCACAGAAATCTGATTCTTCTTTTTCAATCGTTATTTTGTCCACCCTGGTTCCAAAAAGTCATCAGCATCGATACACACCGAGATAAAATATAAAAGAAAAAAAAACCAAAACGGCAAACGTGAGTCTAATGCACATAGATGAGGACAAGAAACACAGGCTTGCTGCAAAGTTAGATGGGATCCAGGTACCTCAAGCTTATACGAACTGGTGCCAAAGCGCAATTGTAGTGCAAAACCTTTTAAAGCGGTGATTCGAGAGCACTGAACAGGGTAGCACGGCTTACTACAACCAGACATCGATCGGACGCTCGTAGAAAGCACGTGCAGATAAAAAATTCCTCCCCACAAAAAGTGAGTCACAAGATAAATAGTGAATTGGTAGGAAATAAATGAGCAGCACATGCACGCTAAATACGGGTGTGTGACCGATTCATTCAATTGTTCACGCACTGGAAGCACGTGTGGGATAACCGAAAGTACTCACGGCAACGGCGACGTGCATTTTGACGAAGATTACGGACATGAATGAACAATTCACAATGGCGGCGCTCAATAGCACTTTTAAGAAAAGGTTTACTCTCAAAACGAAAGAAATATTTGCTCATCTTGATAGCCTGCGCGTCGCACCCCCCGCGGCCAGACAGCGAGACCGTGTGACAGGACACACCTAGCAAGCAGTCACAAATGACAGCGGAAAATAGTAGGAAAATCGGGAAACGACCTTGTATCACAGGTAGAGAAGGGTACTACAGCTGAAATCTTCAAATCCAGCGGTTGCTTGCGCCACCCTGTACCTGTGCCGTGTACTTTACTACGACGAGATTGAATGTTGCACACCAAGCTCTCGTTTCCCGCTAAATCTAGCGTCGCCGCAGACTTTTCTTTTAATTTTTAAGTTACTTTGGCGCAGTGTGGCGCAATTTCGACTGATTTCGCGTTTTTGGCTCAACTAGGTGCAGAAAATTGGGTTTGTATCAAAATAGTGCAATTGGTGCAGGTGTCACACCCTGCAAACCACTCATTGGCCAATCAAAGATTGCTCCTTCAAGTCCTTAACGCACGCATTAAAGGTTTCAAGAGACACAGAAACAGCATCGGCACGCCGGCTGGGTCACCTGAAATGTGTGTCGCACTACACACGCGTCTTTTACTGAGACTCAGAGAAATGAAAGCTATTTTTTCATCCGATGCTGATAAGGGTGAAAATTCCCCGACTCTTTCAGACTAAACAAACTCCCCTACAATTTTTGGTTTTCCAGGTGGTAGACTATCAGTCATTTGACCAAACTAACAAAAAGATTTAAAAAAAAAAGGACGTTTTTTTTTCTTGTCAATTTATCAATGTCTCACACAAACTCCCATCTTTTCTGGGCTGACTAAATTCTCTCACAATTGGTTGTTTCCTATGGTGTTTAAAAGTATGTTTATGGCAGAGGAAAAGCGAAGAATATAGTGAAAAAATTGCAATTGGCACAGTGAAAACTGTTACCGAGGCTTGAGAGGGAAATAAAAGTTGCATCTACACCTTGCAGGTGTACATCAAATCACAAAATACACAAAAAAACTTCAGACATTAAAAAGAAAAAAAAAAACTTCATGCGCTTCGATATGCACAAGGAGAGCTGGGGGCTATGTTCCCCAGATTGGAGAAACATGTCTGCCACATTTTCACTGAGAATCGTTTCATGCTAGATAGCTTCCGCAGTTGTTCCGCAGGAAACTAAGAAAGCTGCCACCTTTTCGAGTAAACAAGCTTTGAGATTCCCAAAGGAAATAATTCCCATCTAGAGTCCGCTCAATGGAGTGTCGCAGTTACACCCAGATACTTTAACCTGCATTACGACAATTTCGAGACACATGACTGCGAATAGGTTAGAGATGTCCTCAAGTATCCCATAGTTGTGACGAACAAAGCCAAAAGACAGAAGTCTCAAAAGTCACATCCATAGATAAATTCGGATTAGGAACATTTATATTAGCTAGTGTTTTGTCCAGGTCTATCTGCTAAAGGGCCTCAAACACCCTTGAAAGATAATTCAATACTCTGCTTGAAACAGTAGATAATTTTATTGAAAGCATCCAAATTATTTCTTCACAATGAAGTGGTGAGAAAACCAAACTCATACTGAAGCCAGACGACCTCTGTGAAGGAAAACAATGCCAGGGTCTCTAAAACAGTCCTATGTTTTAGGACAAAACTCAACATATCATGGTATTTGCATCCAGGACATATTTTATAAAAAGTGGGGTAAACTGTTTCTAACCCTCAAAAAAAAAAAACACATCTTTTCCAAAGCTGTAGCGTCAATCTGCAGAAGTTATTGATTCAACAATTGTCCATCCAAAAATAGGATGAGGCAAGCCTTATCTCTCTATTGCTTGTATTGTCCCCTCCCAATGACCTTCAAGGAAGAGGCGCCTACTGGAGAAGGACAGAATCTGACCAACAGGCTGTTATCTGGCTGCAATAAGAGGTTGGTTGCCTGCTTTTGCAATCAACCAGCAGCTTTTCAGGATCCGCTGCCGACTATAGTCGGTGACAGGTCAAGAGTAAAGTGGAAGCTCCTCCCACCTCTTTCCGCTTTAGCAGAGTGAACGCTGGAGAGGGGGTCACCTCCTCTCCAGCGTTCGCTTGCCAAAGGGAGAGAGGTGGGAGGAGCTTCCACTTTCCTCCTAACCTGTCACCGACTGTAGAGCACTGCAGGTACAGTCCTTGGAATCAGTCTCCGACCGGCGTTCATCACGTCCTCGTTTCTGGTCCATCAATTTTCGCCCCACCGCATCCCACTGCCAGATGACTGTTCTGATGCACGCCGCTCTTCAGCTCGACAACCCACGGTAACTAAAGCTGCCAAGCGTCAGAACACCATGACAATGGCAACACTTTCGCCTGCCTGGCCTTTTTGCTGAAATTCCTTTGCCCTCCCGCCGGAATCGCGACTTCCGACAGCACGACGCACTGGACTTCGTGACATACCTTGTTGCCACTCTGGGACCCCTTTCGATGCATGGGCGGTATGGGACGATAAACACGCCACTCAAAGACACGTTTCAAGCGCCGTATACTGCAGCCTGGTCAGAGTGTGCTGTTATCTGCGACTCCATCCTGTTTAAAGCACGCAACCCACACCAAACAACCCAAGAGGAGCACACCCCACTCACCAAATACCCATTCTTCATGGGCAGTTGGTCGTCACATTGAAACGTCAAATGCAGATCCATATGGGTCATTTCAAAATTCTTATCCAGAAAACGATGTGATAACAGAAAATGCAAAGCAAGCAATTAAAAAAGAAAATAACCCCATCCAACAAAAAAGTTCAAAATAAAAACAAGCATTACGACATCAAAGATAATGACATTGGTGAATGCTCAGGCGTGAGCAATCCTTTGGGGCTGACATGCAACCCTAACATGACCCCTGCTCTTCTCTTATTTATTACTGATTAAACAGTTTGCATATGCCAGCCTCCTGACGTAACAACCGCAGCAACATAACACAAAGATCCTAAACGGAAGATCCCTCAGCAAACAAGGTCAACCCACAAGCGCTTGTGCTCTCTGTGCATTCCCAGAAGGTAACACAGCCCGTTTCCATTCTGCTTCACCATTAGCAAGAAAGCAGAAGAAAAAACAAAATTTATGTTGTTTTGCCTTCTGCCTTTCTTGAGCATGTACGTAGCCACCGGAAATAGTTTCTTTCTTGTATTTCCAACACGAAGCAGCGGCCCTCAAGCTCCTTTGACGCACTCAACGAAAACCCGCACCCGTCCTTTTGAATTAAAGTATCTGTGCACTACAAGCCTATTCCCGGTTGTTTCGTTAAGAAGATGACAATTAATAGGGAGTTTTAGTAGATCATTCTAATAACCCCGATACTCAGCTGATACCTCTGCACATGCATTATATCATGATCGGGCATAGTTACTGGAGATATCGGAACGATCTATTAAAACTCTCTTATTACCAAAATCCGAATAACAATATAAATTGAGACCGCCAAGCAGTTTTGGGTAGCAACGCACTATGTAATTTTGTTCGACTTTTGGTAAAATTCAACTACAATGCATCACTTTTTGAAAATGAAAATTGTACCAGTTGTTCTGCTACTTTTTTATGAAGTAGTAACATTGAAAATATGATAATTCTGTCATTACTTTTACCAGTTCCTTGAGGATTAAGATATACTCAAACGAGTAGAATCTAGCAATTCTTTATATTTTTCAAAAGTTTACCGACATTTCGAGTCTCATGTTTGCCCTGCAGCCACTTGTGAATACATTATTTCCCATGAGTCACAACGCAGCTTTGGCCACGTGTGAATATGATGCAGAAAACATAGTTATCTTTACGCATGCGCTTGTTCTTTGTTACTGGACACTTACATGTTCATTGCTTGAGGCACCATCTTTGATGTCATTTTTATCATTTCTCGGCAATCACTTCTTGGGCACATCAGATGTGAAACAACACATGCACAGTGACCGATCTCAATTCTTTGTCTTAAGAAAAAGTAATGAAGATGTGATGCTATTACATTTTAAAAGTAACTAACTATAACGAGTAACCTTTTTGTTCCAGTAACTATAACAGTAACTTCGCTATTTCTTTTAAGTAACTGGAACTGTAATTTTTTAAGTTATAAAAGCAACTTACTGAAGACTCCCGCCAACCCAGTGCTCACCGTGGCATCGAGCAAGGTGCCGCAGCTAGATAGCACAGGACGTCTCCCGATGCGGGCAAAGTTTGTTGCTACCAACAAGGTATTTATTCGTGTTAGCCCCTCTTTGGTTCCGCATGCCCTGGGGTAGTATAACAACAAAGTTGCTTCTTTTTAGTTTCTGTGTATTGCAAGCTTTCATATTCGATTCAATATTCGACTTTCTGGAAGCTATTCGATTCAAACTCAATTCGAGCTGAAATTTCGCTATTTGCTTCCCTCTAGTAAACAGGCTTATATTTTGCTCTCAACGTCTTATAAAGTGAGAGTCTGAGTGTCACGTCTCTGTCCAGGCTGAGCAAAAGACGGCTTAGAACTTCCCAAACATTCGGAGTTGCGTACCGTCGGCGCACGTAACTGAGGCAAAGCAAGTGGGAGAGGCCTTCAGCCACGGAGCGTCTACCAAGACGACGTCCACAAAATTCCCCAACTATTTCATCGAAATTCCCTGCCCGAGACCTATGGGGGCAAGACGTGCCCCGAAGTGTCCTTTATGTGCGAACGGTGGTATATACGAGGCTGCTGGCACTGTATGTGCCGTCGTATGTGCTCCATTGTTTCTGCCCCCTGCACCCCTCTCTCTTGTCTCGGCATGCATCGCCCAGGTACCCACGATTCCATGGCTTCCCAAGTTCAAAGTTCCAGAGTCTCTTGCCTGAGCGGCAGAAATTAACTTAACCATCAATCTCGTAAACAGCTAGCAGGAACAGTTCACTTAGGGCTGAGGTGAGAAGCTCGAAGGACGAGCTACCGCGTCGCAAAGTCATTCGGCAAAGGTGCCGTTTCATCTCGGTACATTTCAAGAGAAGGCGGTTCGGGTTGAATCTCCAATGTTCCCCCAAGACTAGTTTCTGAGCAAAGATTTGTATCGGCACATCGCGCGTGTGTGTGTCATGCCGCAAGCGCGTCTTTTGCCTTCGTTCAGAAAAACAAAAGCTCCATTTCTCCGACCAATAGGGATTGGGGTGGAAATTCCACGACTTTTCCAGACTCGCCGAATACCCTGAATTTCCCCGGTTTTCCCGGTTGGTAGACACCCTGGCAGCCAATCCTCAGTTCGCTAGTTTCTTGTGGAGGAGCGCCTGAAGTTCAGGTCGCAAATGGTGTTTTCAAATTTTGTGCCTTAGAGGCTTGACATTTGGAAAAGTTCAAAATCATGGCACCCGTCAATGCCAGTAACAAATTAAGCAGTGGTAGGAACCCTTCTGAGCTAGTGGTGTGGGATGGAACTGCAGTAAAGGAGTCGAGCGGGAAAAACTGCATCCAAGAGCAGAACGGGTGCAATCTGCGAGCTTCGAAGGAGTCTACACAGAGATCAAAACAATGCCTGTACTTCATAAGTGGCAACAGAATATCCTACTGTAAGGGTAAGAGCCAACGATCTGTTTAATTTGTTTAAAGCAGAAAGAGTTTTCTGGAGTTAGAAATGAAAAAGTAAGCTGCCCCAAAAGTGACTAATGAGAAAGGGCTGGAGTTTGAAAGCACCAACCCAAATTTGAAATTTCTACGCTAAATTATGAGTGGCAAAAAGGGCAACAGGTGAGGACAACTGAGAAGTTGAAGTGCACTGTTCTGCTGTTTGCTTCTGCAACTGAAAATACTCAAAATGTCAAATCTTTATGCAGGTTTCTGACCTGTGTTACCAGTCCTTAGTGTTTATGTCCTTGTTCCTACCAAAGCGAAGAAGACAGGCAGCGCTCAGACTAAATGAAAAAAGGTATGCTGGATAGAGAGTCACACTTTTTCGCTACATAATGTGCAGAAGAAAAAAGCAAAAAGCAAACATAAGACAGTCATTTCTTTTCTCTAGTCCCGGCACGCAGAGTTCGGCTGCACAGGTGAAGACCGGAGTTAATGACTTTGCAAGGGTGTGTGCGATCTTGAGCTGGGGGTAGGCTCGGTCATGCCCCTGGCGGGCAACGTCCTAAGAAATATGTTGTCGAAAGCGTCGGAGCATTCCGAAGCCTCACGAAAGCTTGCAAGAGAGCGCTCAATGGTTCTGAATCTCTTTTACAATAAATAACTACAAAAAAGTCCCCGTGCAAAAAAGGGATACTGTAAACAACTTATTTTTTTTCAAATTTCATGACTTGAATGATAAGAAAAATTTTGCATATGAATATGAGCCCCCATGGCAATGAATATATAGCATACACCTCTCAATTGCAAAGTTGTTCATCCGCAAAATATTCCTAAAATAGCTTTTCCAACGTCTGCCCACTCTTGGGATGTTGTACGAGAGCAAACGCAGATTCTGTAACCCACGCAGACAGTCCCATCATGCATGTCACGTGCATTGCAGGCAACAGCGACTGGTACGACGTCACTATGCTTTCACAAAACTTTGCCTCCAGCTCATGCAGTTCTGCCAATGGTGGGTACACATTTCTGTCGATTACTTCGTTCAAAATCCATTCAGCACCATTAATATGAATGTCATGCTCTCGGACACAACCCCTGCATCGCTCATGCTTACACCTACTGTGTCAGGCTGAGTTTGCAGCAGTACTCTAAGAGGTGCAGCACCATACATTGCACATCTTCAACCATAATGTGAAACTTGTTCTTCACTTAGTGATCTTTGGCTTAAGCTACAATGCTGACAAGGTCATTCATCCTTGCGGGGAGCCTCAACCGTACTCTTAGAAGGCAACTGAACCCTGTTTCACCCTATGATGGGCTATAGCAGATGGTATACAAGCCATCCTAGCCAATCCAGGGGTGTGAAACTATCACATGACTAGACACGTTAGCAAGTACAGCCTCAGGGCACCGCCACCTTTCTCGCTTGCCTTGTTGAGGCGTAATTGGATTATGATGCGCCAAAGCACACTCCAAGCGAGCAAGATGGCAGCGCCCGGAGCCGTACTTCAAACATGTATCTGCGTTGCCACACTTCTCTTGAAGGTCATGTGACACTCACACAATTATGAATGTCAGGCTTTGATGGCTCCTAGCGTCCTTTGCCGTCCAAACAGTATGGTGCCTGATGCCACTCCCTTTCTGCCGTTGTGGGAAGCATGTAGCCTTCCCGCTATAATACTGCCACTGTTCTATTTGCATCTGCAGATTGCAAAGCCTTTATGAGCCGTAGTGCTCCCCTTCCATTTTTGGGGAAAGATGTACAGTTAGCTGGGCTTAAACCCCCTCATTCCCTGCAAAAGTGATGGCACCTGTCCCCATTTTTTTAGCACTTGGTGGTCAGGCCACACATGAACATTCGGAGTACCAACCTTACGACGCTGTCAATTAACGTCTTGTTAACTGCACAGCATTTCAGAGGGCGTTTGGCGAAACGCCAATTGAAATGCCCCTGTGGCAAGATTATCTGGCATCTCAACGCTGTCCTTCCGGATTGCCCTGGGGTACCACAGCTTCAGTTCCATGATGTGTTCTACCCCCACGAGGAAAGAGTAGCAATTCTGTTTTTGTATCTCAAAGCTCCATTTTTAGGCCTGGAACCCGTTGACAGGGGGTTTCTTGAAACAGCAGCGATTGTCCGCTACTGTTCAGTGAATTTTATGTCGGAGGAGAGCTGTCTCTCAACAATGCACGTCTTCTGTAGAGTAACTGTGCATATTTTCAAAACAAAACCCGAGCGATAAAGTTACTAGGATTACTAGGAAAAGTTTAACCAAGAGGTGCCGAGCAAGACGCCCTCGTCTATCTGCACCGAAACCCTTGTGGATTCCGAGGGCAGTGGAAGGCGCCTCATCTTCCGAAAGAACGTCAAGGACGGAACTTCCAGAAAGTTGAACGACACACGATGGGCTAGTTAATGCACTAGGCTCTTGTAAGCACAAACAGCGGCAAACATGGACAAGTGCTCCGAGTCCCTTCTTTGTGTCCGTCGTCTCTTGCACTCACAAGTTTCCCGGGAAGCCCCAAAAAACAGCGCTCCAAGCAGTTTGACCCAGAGGCAGCATAAACGTATCGCCAACGGGCCGCTTTTAAAACTCTGGCTTACAACTGAGTTCACGGTCAAAAACAATGCGTGCAGACGGAAAAAAAAAAAAACGCGTAGAATCTAGTAGTTTTGAGTTCTGAGCGGACGCAGCATTCGAAGCTCGGGGCAGTCACCGGCCGCGGGCCCAGCGGCGGCAAACCGAGAGCAAGTGAAAAGGCTCGCCGATAGCGCTCGAGGGAAACCAGTCTGGCCCTGCTTTCTTTCCGCCTTACTGAAATAGAAAGTGTGCCGTGACACACAAACGCCGCACCGACACGTATCGCAGTAGGGCATTCCGCAAAAGCGTGGACGTCTTGTCGCGGCACGGCCGCCAATGCGACGGAGATGGGGTAGAAATATTTTTGAGACGGCCGTTGACGACGCGTTGCGAAACGCCCCAACTAGGCCACACATTCCGCGAACCACGGCCACGGGGACTCCGCTCCCGTGCAGCGCGTGTCCCGAACCAACCGAGCTCGGCGCAGCCTGCCGGCTCCGGGCGAAACTCGGGGTAGGCATCGAACGAGGATCGGCACATTCCTAGCGGGGCACTCCCGCCGAGAACAACCCAGATAAAAGCGGATGTCCGACATTTACCATACGTGGGCGACGTCGACGGCTCCGCCCGTCCCGAGACTCCGTACTCCCCAACCCAGCCCCGCGATCCCCGAGCGTGGGCTCGACTTCGGGGTTACGGGTTCGGCGGCCAAAAAGGACCGCGCTCGCCGCGTTCATCGACAGCTGCGGGTCGACCAGCGATTAGGCCTAACGGCTGCCGGCGGCGCTAGCCCCGCGGCCCGCAGTTGGGCGTACACGTACCTTTATGATCAGCTCGATTTCGGGTATGTCCTGGATCTCGTTAATCTCGTCGTGGTGGTTGTTGTCGTCGGCCATCGTTCAGCGGTTCTGTCGAGCCGAGGGCTGCGTTATCCGGAAAGCTGGCGCACGCTCGCGTATCAACACCGCCCAAAAGCCGTACACAACACCGCACCCCGCTTCTGACCCGCTCTTCCAGCAGCAGCAGGCGGACGCACGGGGAAACGCACACACAGCTATCCGAGGCGCGGAAAAGCCTTGCGCGCATGCGTGGCCAACGAGTCCACGCATGCGCCTTGCGGCCTGCCGCGGTGTGAGCGGAAGTGGAGGCCGAGCTAGTGCGCGGCTCTGCTAAGGCGCTCCGTTTCCGTTCGACATGCTATGGCGTGAAGAGAGGGAGCGCTACGAACAGAGAGAGCTCAGTTTCTCCAAGAGCTGGTTAGCAAACATCGGGGGGCACTCACTTGATCGAATGACGTTTTAGCGAACGCCCACGTTTCAACGAATGACACTTTAGAAAATAGTCGGACGCCGATGATAATAATCCCTTCTCCAGGGATTATTATCATCATTCTTGTCCAGCTCGCTTGCACCCAGGCGCGGATTTAGAGGGGTGTCCGGATGTTCTGACCCCCTCTTGATTTCTGCATGTGTAAAATTTATGGCGTGAAACGAGGGAGACGGGGAAAAGGTTCCTAAACATATGGTACGCTGACCAACAGCTGACCCCCCCCCCCCCTCAGGAAATTCATGCATCCGCCCCTGCTTGCACCTTTGCATTAATTGTAAGATGCATACTCTTTAGGTGAGGACACTGGAGCGAGGAACACTGAGACGCGATCGACTAGATAAAGTCCTCTCACGAGGGCATGTGCGCGCCCAACAGCCCGCGGCGAACTAGCGTCGCCTACTGGCGAAACGATGCAAGGGTTGAAGTTCCTCTGCTGCGATGGGTAGCAGTCCGTGCTTAGGTAGCAAAAACAAGGCCTGAAAAATATTTTTTTTTTAGTTCTTGCTTTTGTGAGAAAAAGATACGCGCTCCACAGCAGCTAGTGGAGGCGGGCTACGTCACGGGGCTGTGCAGTATCGTGCCCGTTCCTATAAAAAAGGAACGCAGGCTCGTTCCTAGTCATCTGAACCCTGGAAAGAGTTCCCGTTGCACGTTCCAGTGGTTGGAAAAGAACGCGTTATCGTTACGTACTTCTAAGATTATAAACGTGTATCCACATTTACGTTACGTTTGCATGTTTTAATGAAATGTTGTGCGCGACATTCGGTAGACAAAATAAACCGAGCGAGTGAAAATATGCACATCGAACTACGTGTCGAATCGCCGCGGTCACATTTATACCAGTTCTTTGTTTCCGGCTATCTCGTGGACTCTCTCCGTACTTGAAGTCGGAGGTTGAAATAGTCGATAATAAAAAGCCCAAAATGCCTACTAAAATCAAATAAAACTGCAAAAAAAAAAATAGACGAAGAAAAAAAGGCAACATTGTTCGTCTTGCAGTTTTCTCGAAAACGCAACGAGTTCCCGTTCCACTTTTACCAATAGAAGATGGATCGGCGGCATTCGTATCTCCAAAAAGGAACGCCATCCAATAACCTAATTTCATGAAACACCGTTCCATACTCGCCTGTGCTCGGAATACTTTACAGTCGCGTGCTGAGATTTAGGTGCCCTTCTACAGTTGGTACAGCTTCGAGAGTGGCAATCGCAGACCCAAGCCACCTCTGTTACACTACGACCTCCGCTCCAAACGGATCGCTATTGGAATCGAGAAAAAATAGTTCATATTCTAGCACTAGTCGACATTTCACGCAGTCACATCACTTTTTCACAATGACTTTAAAGAAATGTTTTATTTATCTTATAAACCCTTTAGTAGTGTGGTCTAACTAATCAACTTCAGACTTTTAGTGTAATAGCATTTTAAATGTTATCGGATTTTCAATGCTGTCGCGTTTTAAATGGTATCGAGTTTAGAAAGGGGTAAGCGAATGTAAACTCGAAAATAAATGTTTAATTGGAAAACTTGCGCAGGCAATTTAAGCTAAAATGTCATCGCGCATCTTGCGTTGGCGACGAAAGAGCGACAGTCTCGAAGCAGCGGGATAACGCTGCTTTTATACACTCGGCACTTTACGAAATGTTCTAAATCAAAGCACGGGATCACAGCCGACAATGTGCTGGAACATTCCAAAACAACAAAAACTGAAAAAAAGCAGGAAGAAGTAACGATAATAATCCCTGGAGAAAGAGAACAAGGGGGACAAAGGACAAACACAAATCTGCAAACGCAGCTAGGTGTTTGGAGATTCTCCAGGGATTGTTATCGTTCCTCTTGTCCAGCTCGCCGACACCTTTGCATTGATTGCATTACCTTCGAGTAACGTATTTTTCAAAAAAATCCGTGTGCATCATTGCCAACTTTGCCCCGCATGCGGCAATATTAAAAGAAAAAATATATTGCTCGTATTTCTTTTTTAACCGCGAGAGCGTTAAAGAGCTCGCGTCGCAGAAAAGCCGACGTCGGCGTCGGAGGGCCGGGAAATCCTGATTGGTCGATCATGACGTCAAACCCACATGACCTTGCGCGGGAATTTCAAACAACGCTCCCGTGAAACGTGACGTTACGTATGGAATGAAAGTAATTCAAACATGGCATGTACAAAATAATTAATTTGCCCTAAAGGAAAAAAAATTGAACAATTTTAGGCGGGATTCGAATCCACGAACCCACGGTTGCGAATCAGACACGCTACTAACTAGGCCACACAAGGCACTTTTTTCTCTCTTTATTTGACGCAACAATTGCAGCATAAAATGCCATGTCAGTATTGCCAGGCCACAGATCACCCAAGCACTTCTGAACTCGCTAAAACTCTTTCATGTTTTTTTTTTTTTTTATTGCGTGGAACAATTGTATTTAGTCGGGTTCAGTGTCGGCTGACCTACAGTACATAGACTCGACTTGAGAGAGAACATCAGTGAAGTGTCTACGTACAGGTTGGATATGCGGGTCGGCATGTCAGAACTCCAGTCGCGTTTTCAATATGCTGAATAAGCCAAGTACCATGAATTGGTCATAAGGGACAGTGTCATCTTTCTCGACTGGCAGGTAACGAATTGTCACGCTTGGTTATGCACATATCTCTTTTCAATGTTCGTTGCAAAATGTCCCAGGAAAAGACCGCGTCCCAACAGTAGATGAAAATATGTTCGATAGTTTCGGGCGTCTTGCATTGGGGGCAATCAACAGACCATGGCACAAAGATCCCCTTGTCCTTGAGCCAAGGTTTAACCGGCAATGTGGCACTGTACAGCTTAAAAAAGGAAGCCTTAACAACCGGCGGGGCGCACATTTCCTTCAGTGGGCATAACACATGTTGTCCTGGACACAGGCTGTAAGGGAACGATATAAATGCACAGGGAAAAGAAGCTCCACCAGGTTGCGAGCTAGCCTTTTTTTCGTGACACTGCCAAGATTGAAAACCCGCACTTGTAAAAACATGGTGGCATCTCTTACTTCTTTCAAAAACCCGAAGAGACTTCGAGGCTCAGTACAATCACTCGTGACCAACATAGCAGTTAGGGAGTTTGCCAGATTCACCTGGATTGCTGTGCGCAAGAAAGGGTGATTCTGGTCACGTAGGAAAAAGAATTGTGAAACTAGTTACCTCACAAAGAGATGCGCGAAGCACAGTCCACCTGACTTGACACAACGGAAGGGGATGTCCCTTCGCATTCTTTCTCAGCCCGATTTTCAAATGAAAGTTGCCCACACCCTATGGAAATTCTGGATATTTGTACCCCCACATGCGAGTACTTGCAACACATACCAGAGTTTCGCAGCCAGAAAAATTTTGCAGACTGCGGCCCGAGCAAATATGGACAAATCACGATTAGCCCAGGTTGACACCTTTGTTTTTAAATCTGTTGCCATTTCAGTCCAGTACGGTGTACTAGTCCTGTAATATTGCAACGGTACTCCGAGATAGGTGGAGCGAGTACTACTCCAGCTTATTCCTGCATATGTAGGAGGCTTTGAGGCCCGATTTCCATGCCAGAATCCGTAGCATTTCTCCCAGTGTACAGCAGCTCCCGTCGCTTTACGGTGTTCCTTTGTAACCTCTACCGTTTCGGTCACACTCTTTTTGTGAGTGCAAAAAAACAAAAACAAAACGGCAACGTCGTCAACGTACGTCGACACTTTAATCTCTACCATGTTTAGAGTGTATCCTCTAATATTTTTACTCGCCGCCAGTCTTAAACAGAAGGGTTCTAAGTACAAGGAAAACAAAAGAGGCGACAAGGGGTAGCCCTGTCTCACTGATGACAACACCGGAATACTTCTTGTTACATTGTTGTTTAGCACAATCCTATAGTGGCACATCCTCTGTACGCCATAATTACGCCTTTCGCGATTAACTCCCCCCCCCCCCCCCCATTGACATGTGACAGAATCCTTTCTAGCACGTCATGTCGCACACGATCAAATGCTTTTTCAAAGACGAATTTAGCTATAGCCAATGGGCTGTCTTCCTCTGAAGATTCTAATAGGCTTCTTGAAACGTGCTTGTTAGCTTGTCTTGAGCGTCCTTTTATACCGCAGGTTTGATAAACGCCGATGAGACTGCATAACGTTTTGAAGTCTGCGCGTGATGAGGACGTTCCAGAATATTTTATAATCTATATTACATTACGCAATCGGTCTGTAACACGTAACGCTAGCTGCGTCTCTTGAATGTGTCATCCGATTTGAATGTCAAGACTGTGTGGGCTTCAGCAAATGAACGCGCCAGTCTCTGTTTATCGTATGCCTATCTAAAGAAAAGGTGTAATAAAGGGCAAATTTCCATTTTAAACAGTTGGTATAACTCTGCGCAAAGACCATCAGGACCCGGTGTTTTTTGCCGTGCTAACGAGTCGATTGCTTGTTCAACTTCGCCTGTAGTTATACCTCCTAGCTACCAACCATGTTTTCATCTCATCATTCAGTTGAGGCATAAGCAAAAGAAATTCGTCTAGTTTTGAAAACCGTTTTGGAGGCGGCTTTTCTCCAAATAGTTGCCCATAATATTCGACAAAGGCGCTCTCAATAACATCTTTATCACTACTAATCTCCCCATTGTATTCTATTTCGTAAATTTCTTTAGACAAGGCATGCCTTTTTTCACCAGCCAAGGCTCGCTTGGTCGGTTGCTCCCCTAGAAGAAACTTTTCTGACCGTGAGCGTGCCTAGTGCATGTTTATATGTGTCTTGGGGCTCTAAACTTGTCAAACACAAAGCTGGGACCGAAGTTCACGGAGAGCGCTGATTGGACTATCACGACGATGACTTCGCGCTTTTGTCGCCGGCGTCCAATCGGTGCGCTCCGCGAACTTTCGGCTCCAACTTTCTATTCCACGAGTTTAGGGCCCTTGGTGTAACTTGCCCAACTCTGACTTCACAAATCGTATACCCTCAGTGACTGCGCCTGGATTTGCACTCTCTGCTTGGTAAAGGGACTGTAAGTTTCTTTGCAGTTGCCGTTCGCGAGTGCTAAGATAAAGCTCAATATTTCTATAGCTGCTGCCAATTTAACATTTCCATTAAAAATTTCCCAAGGCTCAATCAGGGAGGTATTTTTTTTTCGATAGAAATTACAGAGAAGATGCAAGTGAGCTGGTGAACTTTATATATTGTAAAACCCGAGACGTAGGACAAAAAAGGACGCCCACCTCTTTCAGGAGCTCCGATACAATAGCCACAAACTACTCATCTTTTAGAAGTGCGGTGTTGATTTTCCAAAGCCTGCAGTTGAATTTAGAGTTCGTGTTTGGTTTGTTCTCTATATAAACGGTTACAAGACAGTGATCGGTAAGAAATATCCGTTTAACACAATAGCCGTGTACTTGCCGTATAATGTCAACGGACACATGAATGCGGTCCAGCCGGGCGCATGATAAGGCTTGAAAATGAGTGTATCGATATTCATTCGTTGCTCCGTTCAAGGCGCTTACGTCATCAAGCCCACATGAGTCGACGATATCTTTTAGAAGGGCCCCCATTACTATCGCTTCACGTCGACCGCAAAGCTCTATCGGGTTGAAGCTAAAGTCACCACTAAAGTCACCAGTTAAAGTCACCCAGTTAAAGCAGCCCATTAGGACCACATGCTTATCGCATTCCACATAATCGCGCAAGAATCTAAAAGAACTGTTCACGTTCCCGCACGTTGTTAGGTGCATAGAAACATATCAACCGCCATTGGTCACCAGACGTTGTAAAATCACAAAAGATAAAACTACCGCACTCGTCTTTAATTACATGGTGGTTTGATAGGCTTACAGATATTTTTTAGCAAAAGAAAACATCCCCGAAAAGCCCACGGCGTGACTCACGCACACTTCGTATCGAAAATGAAAGGGCTTCAGCGCTTCACCAATGTCGTTACTTGCCTCCATTTTCGTTTCTTGCACTACGAGGAAATGTGGTTGCTCATAAGATAAAACACGCTGCAACTGATACTGTTTTCTTCTCGAAATTAACCCCCGAACAATTAAGGTAGCAAAACTGAGAGCCATGCTAATTTTGTTGCAATCGACCCAGCCACGAAAGGAAGCAAGTATTAAACAAATGTATGGCATATGGCATAAACTGAACTGCAATTTATGCCTGTCTTACTTGTATTGTTACACACGTTTCAGGAGCCACGGCTGCCATACATTTGTTAAGGTGAGGAAATTAAAATAATGAAAAATATATAAGATCCCCGATCGGTACCACCTTTATAGGTACAACCAATTTAAAGCCAATTCAATGTAAATGAATTGGATCCTTAGATAAAGTGGAAATTTTATCTAAAAGCCAATTGGAAACAGGGAGAAAGGACGCCGCAGAGCCCGACACCAGCTCAACCCCACGAAGGGGCACCACGGGCGACACCAGTGGGTCGGCGATGGTTGAGGACTACAAGTGAGCCGAACAACCTCCGCCGTAGTGATATTTTCTTTTCTCCTGCTCCCAATCCTCCCAAAAAAAAAAAAACACTAGTTAAGGGGTCCCCCTCAGCGGTGGGGGAACGGCTGCCATACAGTTCGCCGCGGTTCCCTAGATGTTTGACCGACCGATAGGGCTTGAGGTATGTCGTGGTAACGGACCCTCTTCTTGGTCATCATCGTCCGCCATTTATCTTGCACCGTCGCCTGAAGGCTCGTCGGTGGACCGCCTTCCTGAGTTGCTGGTGGCTCTGCAAAGCAAACTATGGAATCCATTCTTTGCTTTGCAGAGCCGTTCAAAGCATTTTCGTCGTCAGCGGTGTCCTCTTCGTTTTCCCCTGCCTCGAAGGCCTCCGACACTGCTTCTGAGGCGTCGTCTTTTGGATTAATTAGTTTTACGGGGCGACAGGCGGCGTGCTGGCTTAATTGCTGCCTGCTGGTTGAGCGACAGTTGTGACCGCTGGCGATTCCGAGTCGAACGATGTTGTCGGAGGACGGACAAAACTGCCTGCGGTTGTGCCGACGCGACTCAGAGGCTCGAGGCTTTCAGGGCTTCACCTGCCGCTTCCTCAGCTTTTGCCTGGTCCATGACGTGCTCTGCCTGTGTCGTCCTCTATTACGGAGTGTGCAACGTCAGCGTACGTCCACATGCACTAATCCCTGGTGTGCCCAAAGCGTCGGCAGCTCTCGCAGCGAGGAACACGACATTACGGATATGGCCTGTCCTTCGGCATCGGCAACGAAGACAGAGCGGTGCTCTTTCTGGTGCCGGGACTAGGGCCGTGCACCCGGGCAGTCGAAGTTGGTGCGGCAGGTGTTCAGCGGTGACGCCGTTCTTTTCACTGCACCCCCTCGAACCCTTTGGCACGCCACGTCTCCCATGGTGTCTTCTTCAACTTTGCCGAACGGCTTTAGGGCTTTTTTAACGTTTTCGTCGGGCAGATAAAAAATTCCCAAGGAAACTTAAGTCTCACCTACGATTTGTCCGGATCAATCACCAGAGAGCGCCTCCCTTGACCTCTAAGGTTTGAGCGTTCACCAACCTTTGTTTGGCAGAGAGCGACTTATTTCACCATCCATACGTGGTTCATCCGGTGACAACCATACACCTCGATGTCTCCAAGCACTCCGGCGTTTTAGAGCTCAGCTCTTAGGCGCCCGTTTCCGGCATGAGCGGCGTCGCCGTCACCGTCGGCGCAACCGCGCGTTGCATTATGGGACGTTCCCATAATGACGTCACGTGGGGCATCATGAGGGTCACGAGTGACGTCACGAGGGAGGAGGAGAAGGAAGTGTGGAGGAGTAGGAGGGAGGATGGGGAGTAGGAGGGGAGGGGGAGGAGGAGGGGAGATGCCAGCTACCCGTTGTGCAGGCAACTGCTGTCACCATTCATAAATCACATGAAGGCACGTATGAAAGTCACTGTTGTACATAAAGGAGGCGATAAGCATGTTATGAATAACTATAGGCCAATATCTGTGTTACGTCTTCTCTAAGGTACTCGAAAAGATTATTCTTACGCGCCTCGATCACTTTTTTGTTAACATTCTATAATAAAAGACTATCAGTTCGGCTTTCGCAAAGGAAAATCTACGGAAGCCGCCCTGTCATATCAAGAGGAAATTATGTTACAAAATATAGAAAAAGGTTGATTACTTTAGGTGTGTTCATTGATTTCAGTAAAGCATTTGATGCCCTAAATCATACAGTACTACTTATGAAACTTAGTCGATATGGCGTCCGTGGTGTACCACTTGCCTTACTTCACTCGTATCTAACAAATAGGAAACAGTGTGTAGCTATTGACGGTTTTTTCTCTTCTTTCCAAAGTGTTCCTTGTGGTGTACCGCAGCGAGGCCTACTTGGACCTTTTCTATTTAACGTCTACATAAATGGCCTAATAAACATCGATAACCAAGTGCAGTTCGTTATATATGCGGACGATACGAGTATGTCTTTCTCTGCGGCCGATGCTGATACACTGTTGTGCCAAGCCAATTCTATTCTTACCAAATTTGCATTGTGGTCTGATGCTAACGGCGTTAAGGTAAATACAATGAAGTCTAAAGCAATCTTATTCAGATCGAAAAATAAACCTATTTCAATAAATTAAACTCTCTCACTAGGTACGTAATCAATCGAAAAAGTCAGCCAGCATGAAACATTAGGCTATTTTTTTTTCAGAGAATATGACGTGGGATTGTCATGTAAATTATTTGATAGCTAAACTATTTCGGATCGTTGGTACTGTTTCTCGTTGCCGCAATGTTTTACCACTCAACATTAAACTTAAAGTTTATTACGCACTATTTCAATCCCACTTAAGTTATTGTCACCTTGCATGGGCTACTACAACAAAAACATACCTTAAAAACATAGTATTACTACAAAAGAAAATAATACGATATATTGCTGATGTTTCCTACACAGACAACACAGAACCTTTATTTTTAAAATATCAAATAATTCCGGTTGAACGCATGTATGAGTATCGTCTGCTTTGTCCCATTCGTTTCTCCTCCACACTATTCATTGATTTCTTATTCATTATTTCTGAGCTTGTAAGGCACAGCAGTGATGTCAACATACGCCGCAGAGAAGCATGGGTCCTCCCTTGTTCCCGCACAAACTACAACTTACAAACTTTACATTATAATGTACCACTTGTTTTAAATAAATGCCTCACAAACAACATAAACATATACACGATTAGCAAACGAGACTTGCGCTCTTATACCTTCGTTGTTCCCTAACTTAGTGTTATAATGTTTACAAAGTTCCGATTTTTAATTTTTTAATTTATTTTTGTTTCATCAAATTTTATGCTAGTAGAGTGTTGCACTACCAAGCTGCTGCCAATGTAATAAGGGCTCCAGACCCAGTCAAGCTGTCTCAACAGCTTTTTGTCTGGGACTCTTTCCAGTGTTTCTGGAAAATAAAGCTTTGATATGAAAACGTGGTGTACTCGTAAGCCAAGTGGCCGTCTACATGGGTTCGGGTCTGTGCTGTACCCATAGATCTCTGTGGCACGTCAGACGAAGTTGGTTAATTGTGTGCCACCGAGATCGACAACGGCTTGTTCGTGGTAGCTCTCTCTCCGACTGCAGCACTCACCAAATTTTTTGTGCAAGACAAAGAACTTCATACCAGTCATGCAGGAAAAAGTTCCATTGGCCCCGAGGGACGTGCCCTCGCTGTCCTGCTGTGATATCTCGGGGAGCACGCTCAAGAATAACGCTGAGGAAATGAAAAACGCCCAGCAGTCTTCGACAGAGCCGAGAGCAAAGTCGTTCTCCCGCCTTGAGCATGCAGCCCTGTTTCCTGGCACCGGCAGAACTTGTACAGAGTGGAGCTTGCAGATGTGAGAGTTATATCTCTTTTCTCCGGAGAAGTGGTGAGCGAGACTACCACAATATATATATATATATAAGTCAGAAATCCGTACTTGCAGGAGTTGCTATGCTAGGAGTTTATTGAACGTATTAGGGACAGTTTCGCCGAGAGGCTTGGCTTCGTCGGGAGATGGCCCTCTGGGCGAAACTGTCGTAATACGTACGAAAAACTCTAGCATAGCAGCTCCGCAAGTACGGGTTTCCTGACTTATTGCGCATTCCCGGTTCATTGTTCTCAAACTACTGCCTGCCCTACACACATATATATATATATATATATATATATATATATATATATATATATATATATATATATATATATATATATATATATATATATATATATATATATATATATATACACACATATATATATATATATATATATACATATATATATATTGTCACGAATTCTGCGTGCTGCTGCTCCTCGGCCCATTCGAGACTTCTCAACGTCCTTCGTAAGTTTTGTGAGCGGTGCGGAAATCCATGCGAAATCCCGAACGAAGCGTCGATAGTAGGCACAGAGTCCAAGGGAATCTTCACATCGGCCTTCTTGCCCGAAGGCGCTGTGCATAGTCCGAAAACACAACGACGTCGTCAAGGTAGACAAGACAGCTCTGCCACTTCAGTCCTCCCAGTACGGTGTCCATGACACGCTGGAATGTTGCTGGCGCCGTGCATAGTCCGAAGGGCATCACCTTGAACTCGTACAGTCCATCCGGCGTGACGAAAGCTGTCTTCTCTCGGTCCCGTTCGTCGACTTCGATCTGCCAGTAACCGCTCTTCAGATCCATCGATTAAAAGTACCGGGAGTGGTACAGCCGGTCTAGCGTGTTATCGACGCGGGGGAGTGGATGAGACGTCTTTCTTGGTTACCGCGTTCAGCTGTCGGTGATCCACGCAGAACCTGAGCGTTCCGTCACTTCTTCTTGACAAGCACGACTGGAGAGGCCCACGGACTGCTTGAAGACTGGATGATGTCTGTTATGATGTCATGAGGCTCTCTGATCTTAGAAGAAGAGGACATCCAGTGAGCACGCTCGCAGGACGTGGCACGCGCTGTTGCGTTTGGAACTGACGAGCAATCGCCATAGCTGCTGCTTTGATCCCGTATGTCACTTATTAAACAGTTTGCTTAAACCATCCTCCTGAGCTTAACTAGCAACATAACATGGTGTCAGAAGTGGTGAGCAGCTCAACGTCCATATTTTTCATTTAAGCAACAGCAACATTTAAGCAACAGCAACATTTAAGCAACAAGCAACAGCAACAACAATATGGCATCTGCTTTCCTACAACCGCCAGCTCCGTTCCAGCCTGGTGACGACCCAGCAAGAGCATGGGAGGAGTGGAAATCATCGTACCTTATCTTCGAGGCAGCCTGTGAATATGCATCCAAGCCTATCGCAACTCGGAAAGCTTTTCTGCTCCACTGCCTTGGACCTCAGGCAAGACGAATTACGCAAACCTTTCCTCCGCAACCAACGGGAGATGGTCAAAGCGGGCAAAGTGAGAATGCAGTAGATTACATACTGCACGAATTTGATAAACTGTACGCACCTTACAAAAGCGTCACACAAGCGACAGCCATTTTTAACACAATGAGCCAAAAGCCAGAACAAACCATTGACGAATTTGTAACTGAGCTAAAGCTGCAGGCTCAGAAATGCGACTACGGAGCTCAAGAAAACAGGCTCATTGGTGATCGTATCATCATTGGGATACGAGACGTGGCTTTGCGCGAACGATTGTTTCGTGAACCGAGTCTAACCCTCGACAAAATCATTTCAACCTGCAAAGCAGCTGAAATCTCAAAAAAACACGTGAATGATATTCAGAAAACTGAAGGCGAAGTTAGAGTTGATGGACTCTATCGGCAGTCATCTAGCTTCACAGCGGCGCAACGAAGGTATCAACCATCCGAACCACAAAAAGACCAATCCAGCAACCGACAGCAAAGTTCATGTTCGAGATGTGGTACTTTCCATCAACCCCGAAACTGCCCAGCTTACGGAAAGCACTGCCTTTCCTGTGGAAGATTTGGACATTTTTCCCGAATGTGCAACCAGACACAGCAGAAAACCTACGGATATCGGCGTGTTTCTGCACTGGAAGGAACTTCCAGCTCGTTCATAGACAATGAGCCTAACGAAACGATCCATTTGGGAGGCATAACGATTGGGCCTCTTCCATCAACGCCAACGAAGCAACAGCTCGCCCCGGAAGAGGGACAAGGCCTGTTTTCAGAGTTGGTGTTGGCAAAGGCAGAAGTGTTGCGAATGTCTTTGGAGCACGAGAGAAATATCGCAGCGAGCTTTGGTCGTGAGCAGGCCCTTCAAAGCGAGTGCATGGCAGCTTCGGTTCTCCTGGGGGAGATGCAAGCGCAGCAAGCAGAATTTTCTCATGCCAAGCATCAGGAGTCCGAAGCATTGAAAGGCCAGTTAGTTTCTCTAAGTGAGGATTTGGCAAAGCAGCTGGAGCTTGTAGATGCCAAGGTGGAGGAAGCAGACACCCTGAAGGAGAAGTTTGAAGCATCTCAGCTTGAGCTCGAAAGGGTTTCTGCCGAGTACTGCATCTTGCAGGATGTCCTTCTTCAAGACTGTGGCGAGAACTTGCCGGCAGTTGAGAATGATTCCGAACAACGAGAGTTCGGTGCCTTTCAGTACCTCAAGAAGCTACTGGACAGCGCAAAACGCAAAAGAGAGGCCCTGGAAAACCAGCTTGCTGAAAAAGAGGAGCAGTTCAATCTACTTCAGCAAAACTACCAGTCCCTAAAGGACCGGCGCCAGTGGCCGTTACAAGATCTCGGAGCATTTGTCCGGAGCATCCTCGAGCACACCAACCAGTCGTCAGAAGCTGCAGTGTCTCTTGAAGCAAGTCAGCTGGAAGACTTGAACTGTCTGCTGACAGTGCTTCAGGAACGGGTCACATCCTTGACAGTTAGGAACGAGCTCCTCGCTCACGAAAGTCAGCAGTGGAAATCATCTTGTGAAGATGCGAGTGAAAAAATTAGATGCGTGTCTGATGAAAGTCACTTCTGGCAGCAGAGACACGAAAAGGTGGCGGATACTTTGAAAGAGAGAGAGAATGTTGTTAAGTGTCACAATTCGTCGCAAACGGAAGCAGACGAAAGCTCCGTTACCGCGATGGCAGAAACAGAGTGCGACAGATTGGACGAGAAAGTCAGCAGCCTCCTAAAACGCAACGGAAAGCTAGAAATCGAAGCCGACGTTTTGCGGTCAGATTTTTCCAGCCTGGAGGAGCAAGCTGAGATGCTCGTCAGCGACAAAAGCGACAACAAACATTTTCAACAGCTAGCACAGAACCTAAAACAGGCACGACATTGCCTCGAGGAGGAGCTAAAGACTCAGCGCGAGCAGCACGTCAAGGCCACCAAGGAGCTGGAGAACGAGCACTGCACTGCGCTGGACGAAGCGGCCAAGTGTGAGGCAGCACTGTCAGCGCTGAAGACAGTCTACTCCCAGCTGCTGGACAAGGATAACCACATTGTATACAGACACAGGAACCTGCAGAAAGAGTTTCACGCGGCAGCCCAAGAGAAATGCAGTTTGGAGGACAGGTGCCCACAGCTCACAGAAGAGTGGGCAACAGCCAGACGAGCTCTCGCAGTCTTCGAGGAGCAGCAGGGCGCAGTGGGACAAAAGACCATGCAGGAGCTGCAAGAGCTGCGGCAAGCAAACCAGCAGTTGCAAGAGCGCTTTCGCCTCCTCAAGGAACTCAAGGCTGAAGAACGGGTGGTACAGGCGCCAAACCAAAAAGTGAGAGCCTCGATGGAACATGTCACCGAGGGCACTGGAGGCACAGCGAGAACTTCGGAGGCACCAGCAAGCCGAGTCGAGATAGAGGAACTCTCCCGGCGGTATGAGTCCCTGGTGGAGCAGTCTCGAGCCGAGGAGAGCAAGTGGAACCAGGAGAAGAAGCAGCTGATACACATCGAGCAACACCTGAAGGAAGCAGCCGAGACCTTGTCAGAGCCGAGACCTTGTCAGCCGAGCAGCAGCTGTTGAAAACCCAGACACTACATCCAAAACAGGAAATTTGGTTTAAAAGACGGGCACACTGGAACAGAGGTGTGGTTTTAGACAGAGGCCCGAGTGAGAGGTCGTACACGGTGCAAGGACAAGAAGGACGCACCTACAGGCGCAACCGGTACCACATCAAAGAAGCACCGGGAACAGCAGAAACGAATACAGCTGCTGAAAACTATTTCCCAACAGTCTCAAACAAAGCTGCTGAAGAGTATGTCTTTACAGTCTCAAACGACGAATCACTTGAAAACATTTCCACGTCTACAAGGTCTCAGGTCCTGCGTCAACAAGATAACCAAAAAAAAAAAGAAGTGGACGCGTCGTGGTGAAGCCGCTACGATACAGAGACTGACAAGTGCCGCACTCGCACTGCGTTATCTTCAAAAAAAAAAAAAAAAAGAAAAAGGGGGGCATGTTATGATGTCATGAGGCTCTCTGATCTTAGAAGAAGAGGACATCCAGTGAGCACGCTCGCAGGACGTGGCACGCGCTGTTGCGTTTGGAACTGACGAGCAATCGCCATAGCTGCTGCTTTGATCCCGTATGTCACTTATTAAACAGTTTGCTTAAACCATCCTCCTGAGCTTAACTAGCAACATAACAATGTCGTCGTTCAGCATTTCTTGCACTTGCTCTTGAATGACCCCCCTTTCTTTTACGGAGACTCTGTGCCGCGATCGGTGCACAGGGAGCGCGTCGTCCTCGCTAACGATGCGATGCCTCGCAACGGCGGTTTGGCGCACCTTCGACGACTTCGCGAAGCAGTCGCTCTATTCGGCGAGGAGGTCAATCAGCTGTCGTCGTTTCGGGCCTGGAAGCTTCGGGTCGATGTCGAGCTGCGCTGGCGGCGCAATGTCTTGCTGAGGTGGCGATGATTCGTCAGCGATCGCGCGCGATTTCGGCGGAGTTTCGGAGTTCCTCGACGTGGCCCACAGCGGCACCTTTCGTGAGGTGTTGCGTTTCTTGTCGGAAGTTCGTCACGAGGACCACGGTGCGCCCATCCTGAAGTTCAGCCACTCCTCTTGCGACGCCGATTCCTCTTCCGAGGAGCAATTGAAGGTTGCCTTCCAGGACAACTTCGCCGCAGGTAGCTGTATCGGTCACGACGGGTACAACAACACTTGATCGCGGCGGCAGGTTCACGTGGTTGGCGGCGACTCGGACGGCGGCTGACGCTGTTTGGGGTTTCTCTGAAGGCGGAACAGGCTTCCGCAGCGTCAATCTGTTCTCTCCCAGGTCGATGACGGCGCCGTATTCACACAGAAAGTCCATGCCGAGAATGACATCTCTCGCACAGTCTTGTAGAACGACGAATTTCACAGGGCACGTTTCGCCGTGGATCTCGACGCGAGCAGTGCAACTTCCGACAGGCGTGATAAGGTGTCCTCCGGCGGTTCGAATTTGTGGTCCTCCCCAGGGCGTCGTAACTTTTCGCAGGCGGCGAGAGAGCCTCCCACTCAAGACTGAGTAGTCTGCTCCGGTGTCCACGAGTGCCGATGCGTCGTGGCCGTCGATAATAACGTTTAGGTTGTTGGACACCGATGCAGGCGCGTCGATGTGATGCGGAGCGTCGGGAGAGTGGGAGCGCTCCGTCGTTCTTGGAGGCTCTTTGCTTCGGTCGACTTCGGCAACGCCACCTCCAGGCGTTGCCGCACTTAGTTTTCCCGGCGACGCAGGGGAGACAGGCTCTCTCGGCGGGGTCGTGGCGCTGGAGACGCTGAACGTCTGGGCGACGGTGAGCGGGACTCACGGCGGAAAGGCGGCGTTGAAGATGGCGAACGTCGGAGGTACTCCTCGATGTCGCGAGGGCGTTCGTCGTACCTTGGGCGCGGGTCGTTCGGGTGGAACCCGCGCAGCCCCAGTTGTCTGTAGGGGCATCGACGGTAAATGTGGCCGGCTTCCCCGCAATGGTAGCACAAGGGGCGTCGATCGGCCGTCCTCCACACGTCGGTCTTTCTTGGCGCAGCTTGTTCTGGGCGGACGTGCGCCCGATCTTCCTGGCGTCGGGAATACTGCGGCGCTGGAGGTTCACGTCGGGGAGTCGCCACGTACGGACGCGGGGTTGGTGGTGCTCGTCGGACCACTGCGGCGTAGCTTACAGCGGGCTCCTCCGGTGCTGCTACGGTGGCAGGAGCCTCTGGTTGGATTGCCCGCTGAACTTCTTCGCGGACAGCTTCGGCTATTGACAGCGAAGCAGGTTGGTTGGCAGCAGGCAGGAGCTTCCTGAGCTCTTCTCGGACGACGTCGCGAATTATTTCGCGAATTTCAGTCAGGCTGGAGCCGTGGTTGAATCCCGATGGCGAGGGGGCAGCTACGCCGGGATGCCGCTGGTAGTGGGTTGCCCTTGCAAGTATGGCACGCTCCATGTTCGTCGCCTCGGTGACGAATTCTTGAACGGTCGTCGGTGGGTTGCGTACGAGTCCACCGAAGATGTCGTCCTTCACGCCGCGCATCAGAATACGCAGCTTCTTTTCCTCGGTGGCCTGAGGGTCGGCGCGGGAGCTTAGGCGCAGGACGTCTTCTACGAAACTAGTGACGCTCTCATTGGGGCCCTGGGTCCTGGATTGCAGCAAATCTTCGGCCCTCTCTCTTCGATGTTGATTGACGAACGTTCGCGTCAGCTCGTTCTTGCAAAGCTCCCATGAAGTCAAAGAAGCTTCGTGGTTTTCGAACCAGCGCCTTGCAGTTCCTTCAAGCGAGAAATAGAGGTTCTGCAGGCGCTGTTCGTCACTCCACCCGTTGTGGCGAGCCACGCGCTCGTACTGGTTGATCCAGTCTTCGACGTCCTCGTAGATCTCGCCGAGGAAAGGAGTAGGCGTCCGCGGAGCGACGGGCAGGACGACGACGGGCGGGGTGGTCATCGTCGGGATCTTCTTCTTCGGCTTCTGCAGCAGGGGTCCGGATGTCGGGAGTTGGACTTCGGTACGGCGGCTTGCTCGGGCGTCGGCGTCTTCTGCGTAGGGTACCCTTCCGGGCCTGAGCACCTCACTTGGCGGGGATGTCTTCGGAGGGGTACGCTCCACGGGCATAGAATGCGATACCCCGCACCTCCACCAAAATGTCACGAATGACAAGTGATGAGACAGAAAATAACTGAAAGAACTGAAACGTTTAATGGGGCGAACTTGTGCCCAAAAATAAAAAGGAAACAGAAGATAACAGCAGAGCGTCGCGGGCGTCGAAGTCGGCGAAACAGCAGGAGTCGAACGCTGGGGCGAAACTGACTTTGGCTCGCCACGCGAAGCCCCTTATGTACACGCGTGGGCTTCTGGAATAATCGGCGTAGAAGGTTCGACGCGTAGAACATTCGGGCCTAGAATAAACAACAATGTTCTCGAATTCACCAGAACATTAAACTGAAAGTATAAATAAAATACGCGGAACTCCCAGGAATCGAACCCTGGGCCTCCGCACGAAAGTCAAGCGCGGTAACCACTCGGCCACGCACGCGCTTGCTCGCCGACGCGCGTGGCCAAATGTATATATATATATATCTATAGTACGAAGTCCAGGGCTTGGCTGTTGAGAGCTTGTATAAAATAAAGAGCCACTTCAAAACTTAACTCCTTTACTTAGACGTTTCGACCCGAGACGGGTCTCCTGTCGTTCTCTCCCTGAGCGGTTTTCTGTTCCCAGCCAGGTGCTATGAGTATGGAGCAAGGCTCGCGAAGGTCAGTGCTCGAGGATATCCACTTACAGTTCTACCGAGGCCAGACGAACAAGCCGGGCCCGCAATTGATCCCTTTACGACCGCGAAACTTCACGTGTTGAGGATCTATTGCACATCCTGCCCAGGCAAGACAAACAAGCAAAAAACAGCTGGTAGTGTTGCGAAAAGGCCTGGGAAACGACCTTCCCTACTCAATCCGACCGGCACGGGTGAACGCCCTGGAGCATCGTCGCCAGACGCCAGGTGGCAACGGTCAGCTGCGCCCGGAGACAAAGCGAGAGGCACCTTGGAGTCGCCAACGCACCTTGGTACACGGGGACGACGTAACCTTCTCCGAAGGATCATCGGGTTGACCCACGCCAGTGTCATCTGGCCGTCTTTGCCGTCCGCCCCTCTCCTTGCTTCTGCTGTCTGACCTCGACGCACGGCGACCCGACAGCCTTGGGACGTTTTCGACAGAGAAGGGGCTTTACTCAATTTCCTCGGCTTAGATAGCCCATGGGATTATCCCCTAACCCACGGAAGCCTGGACGCCTGCAGTTATGGATGTCTTCCGCTTTCCTCGAGTTCGATGGCACCATTGTCCGCCGAGATTGACCGGCGACACCGCGGCCAAGGATGTCTGGCCCTTCCGTGTGTGTGCCGCGTGTGGCAGTGTGTGAGAGAGGGGAGGGCATACTTGAATGTTAGGGACTGGCCCCACAGGCTTGGTGAAGGCCTGAACCCTGGGGATTCCCTACTAGGGATCCGGGGACATGTGACATTATAAAATGAGCAGCAGGCCGCTGCTACAATGTGTTCTCATAGTGTTCTCGAGTGTTCTCCCGTCAGATGATGTAACCTGTCTATTTGTATATAAAAAGAGTTATATAAGAGACACCCTCCTGCGCCCTGGTCCTTCCCGAGTCCGGCCAGGTCATGAGTTCCTGCCCTCACTCGGCTCCCTGCCGCATACCAAGAGCCCGGACAACCGCTCGGTCCCAACAGTAGCTAACAACGCCTTGGCTGCTTGTTCCAGTATTCGGCCCGCAAAAGTGGACAAGTTCACGAGTATGAAAGGCAATCTCGCTGGAAAGTTTGGGTTTAAAGTAAACTCCAGTGGTGAAGCTTTTAACTCGAAGGAAGTTCACTGCATCATCTGCAAAAAGCCGTTTTCATACAGTGGAAGCGTAAAGTCGCTTCAGTATCACCTACGAGCGAAGCACCCATGTACGCCGCTGCAGCAAGGACCATCCGCCAAAACGCAGACAACAATCAACGCCTTCTCATCGAGGTCCCTTTCTCTGAAAAAATAAGAAAGCATCGCCCAAGCTTTGACTTCTTGTCTTCCTGTCGGAGAATGTGGAACAACTTTGTCTTCGGAGCTGGAGCAAAATATGTGAGTCTTTGAATCGTTGAACTACATGTATCCTCAATTGTCAATGTCCTTTGCGCCGTGTAACAGAGAGTAAAATAGGTCTTCAAAGGCAAGACGAGTTCTTGTATTCTTTTTAATATATTATTTATAAAAATCAACGCAACCGATTAATCGATTAATTAATCGATTAAAGGGTGGCGATTAATCGGGTTAAAATTTTTAATCGACGCCCAGCCCTAATATATATATATAGTAATGCGAAGTCCAGGGCTTGGCTGCCGAGAGTTATATATATATATATATATATATATATATATATATATATATATATATATATATATATATATATATATATATATATATATATATATATATATATATATATCTATCTCTTCTCAGTACTGTTTAGCACGATGTATCGCAAAATGAAAATACCTCAAGAGAGGAGGAGGAGGAGGAGGAGGAGGACGGGAGAAGGATGGGCATGCCCTTCTCTCCATACCCTCCCCTCTCTTCTTCTCAAGAGCGGGAAATTTACCGAAAATTTCCCGCTAAATGGCAGGGGAGCAGGAGAAGTGGTACGGAGAGGGGGGTATGCCCCTTCTCCTCCTCCGTACCCTTCCCTCCTCCTCCTCCTCAAGAGCTGCGCTCTAATTCGGCAGTACAGAGAATTGTAAACGTCTTTCATTTTTTTAGCCCGTTTTTAAAATCCTCGATGCGGTAAGGACTTGCACCAGTATCACGGTGCAGAAAAACGGAGCTCAAGGCGTGAACGCCCATTGGCAACGGTGGCAAAATGATCCGATAACCCTTGTTCCTTCGCTCAGCCGATATACTACGGCTATCATTAGCCGTTAGAACCGCTCGTATACGGAACTCATGACGATGCGTCCTTCCATTTTGGAAACCTGAAGACGAATCCAGGCCACCGGTGATTTCCCTACACACCTCCTGGGAGGGGGGCGCGCCCCCCTCTTGCTTTTCTGAATCAGCCCTTTAATTCGCAACGACCCTCTATTCTCAATGCCCCCCCCCTCCCCACCCCCTCTAAAAGTTTAGACACCCCCCTAATTTCAATTCCTGGGGAAACCACTGCAGGCCACGTACAAGGCACACTTTAACTGCTTGCAAACGAGCGGGAGTTTATATCTTAAGTTCTCACGTTCCACTCTTAAAGGCAAAGCTTAAGCATCCTCTTGTAATTTTTTATCTAGTTCATCGGAAGTTGAAAGCAAAATAGACTTCGTAAAATGAGTAATTAACGGGGAAACGACGAAAGTCTAGTTTTCAGATTCAAGGGTCTAATTTCTGATCGGCTATTTACGGGACAAAAACATATTTTGGAGCTATTTGAGCTGATTGGTGGGTACGACAACGTCGCGTTGGGAGTCCCCTGTATGTGACAGATCGCTTGTACTACGAAAAATGAAATCGAGGCAACCTAGGTGTAACGATGGTGACAACGGTATCAGTACTGTGATTTCTGCGCCATTTGCACAAAACTGCGCCATAATTGAACCGGCGACCACCTACATTTTACCAATGTATGAAGAATTCGCGCCCACGTTGCTCTAAAAGTTACTTTTCTTTGACAAAAACTAAACACTTAGGCGTCGCTACACTGGCAGGTCGTCGTTTCTGCGCACTTGTGAAAATAAATCTTTTTTTTGTGTCAGCTAGAATCAAGTATTATTCGATTGGATGTTTGTATCGAACACTGACAGTACTCGGAACATTTGTAGTGTTCCCCTCTGTTTATGGTTTGTTCGGGTGTGTTAGATAGCTCCGTTAAGCGTGCTTCTTGCCGTGCACTGATAGGCTGCGGAGAAGTGGCTCCCGCAGAGTTGTCATCGCGTGTATCCGGCTTCGCTGCAAGCTGCGTGCTAAGCGGAAAAGCACGTCTCTAAATCGAAATATTGCACGAATTAAGTATTTAAAAAATAGTTTAGTGAATACTGATGTAGCAAATAAATCTCTATTTGTTAAAACCTATTAATTTGCCAGTTTAAAAAATAAATCATATTTTTTTGTAACTGAATTTTTTTTTCGTTGCAACCTTCAGATGTTGAAGTGGAAGAAGCAGCGGAAACGACGCGAGACTTGTGGCAGAAGTTCACAAACACCGCGCTGACTTACGACTGAAATTGCACTTCTGCACGATACAGCAAGTAAACAAGTAAACATGCCTTCCCTTGTCATCCTTCACTTGCGCTGTCTTTTTCACTTCCACATGTCCAGCCTCGTAGCCCAACTCCACGCCTTGTAACCCTGAGATCATGAACAAAACATTGAGTTTTGCACTCAACATTATTTTATCATGGCATTATATCAGTGGAACACTATTTTGCCTACGTTTGATTTTATACCTAAACGACTATTTCCCACGTGTACTTCTCTCCTACATCAATCATCGTGTGTCTGAAAAGCAGCTTTTTCAATCAACAATTTTAAATAGAAAGAAGCTATTCTCACAACATTTCTTTCTGCTGCCGAGTCTGTTTCTAAGCTCATCTAAGCAGCTAGTGGAATGTCAAGGTAATCAAACCTGCTGCGCTATGGTTGTTAAGAAGCACGGGAGTGGGAAGGAAAGAAAGGTCTATTTAGTTGGACAGACACGAATGTTTTACATTGCATTCACAGTGTAAAGGGAAAAAAATGTAGTGCTGGCTTGTGCCCCAAATGCTTCAAAACGATAAAAAAATCCATTGCTAAGGAGCGTGTTCAAAAACTGTGACCGAGTTAAACAAACAGTCCTACTCCATTGAACAGGTGTAATAGATTCCATTAGAACCCTTGTTTTGACGGAAACCCGCGGTATTTGTCAGCTTGTCAGCGCCGGTGAGAAAGGGAGAAGAAGACGGAGAGACTGACGCGTGCGACGCTCCCATTGGTACGAAGCGCTGACGTCAGTACCCGTCACCCTCTCCCTCTCTCCCCGATGCTGGCAAACTGACAGGCACCAACGGGTTTTCGTCAGAACGAGCGTTTTCGTTTTCGTCAAAGGAGCGTCGCACAGCTGGCGCGGAGCCGGAGAGGAGGAGGCGCCGCGGCACGGTGGAATGTGGGCGTGCTCAGTTGCCGCTCTGCCGTCGCCGGATGTTCTTGGCTCTGGGTTTCCGTAGTAGCGGTGCGTCTACTATAATGTGTGTGTGTAGTGAGAACGATGGATGAGATTCCTCCAGGAGTGGTATGGATGTGAATCTCTCCACGAGTGATATAGATGACCATATCCAAGGGCGTCGACGTCCTCTGACAGGCAGAGCACAGAAAAGGGGTGCAAACAAATTACAGGAAGATCCATTGGTGGATTCTTAGGGAATGTGTTAGCACGATCCTTGAAAAACGCCACACATGTCCCTCTTTAGGAAACGCTAACGCTCACCCCGCAACGAGGCAAGAAAGAGGCAGCAAAAAATAGAAGAACCAAAAGAGAAAGCCTAAACAAATACTTTCAGCCGTTCCATTCTGGTGAAGAAGGCAGAGCAGCGAAGCTGTAGCTTTCGTTCTCGGCGGTGGCTTTCCAGGAAAGCAATCTGGTCTTCTTTCGCAAGGGAATCTGAAGTGCTCGACGCAGTGGAACTTAGGCGATAGCGGCTGGCGGTTGCGGAACCGTTCGCGCTGCTGCGCACATCGCCGCTCGTTCCGTTGCCGCTCTTCTTCCTCCGAAGAAATGTTGCCGCCATCTATGAGCGACGGCAGCAACCAGTTGTCTGGTTGCCGAGGCTGGAAAGGTTGCCGCGATCTATGAGCAACGGAAGTAAGCAGACAACTGGAAAACACAAAACTCTGGACAACTACCGCCATCTATGAGCGATGGCGGCAACCAGACTGTTGTGTCGACATTTGTTTGGTACCGGCCGGACGCGATCCGGGGAAACTAGCCCTTAACAGCTCAGCTGTAAAAAATGATGAGCCATTCCACTCTGTGAAGATGGATGGCCAGCGAAGCTGCTTAGCACACGACACAGACGGGACACAGAATTTTGAACAAAGATACGAACACATTTATTGTCTTGATCGGTGATAGTGACCAACTGTACGCACACACAGGTCGAGGACTATCGCTACAGTGTACTAGAATACTTGGGTAGTGTTGGGACCGGAGGGACTCGCCTGAAGCGCGTGGTATTGATCGCGGCAGGTGTCGACACCGACGCGTTATCCAGAAGGTGTGCGCATGCGCGGCTGCACGCGCGAAAATATGAATCTGGTGCCGGTTTGGTGGAGTGCACATAGGATTTCTGATACAGTTACGACCTGCCAGCGGTCGTACCGCGGCATCAATTACGCTGCGGCACGATCGTTAGCAACATGATGCTTCAATGTATTGGACGGTACAAGCTACATTACCCTTCCTTTACATAAAAACAATTGCGACTTTAAACAAGCGGAGTTGCAAGTTGTTTCAGCGTAGAATTAGCTGCGACTTTCGGTTTGTCGGATGGTGAGCATTTTAAATGAAATGCCCATTTCCTTGGTCGCAAAGGCCGAACATTAGATATTTGAAAGGAATATCTAAAACTCTGAAGCAGGTTTTTTTTTCTTATCTTCTATTTTATTTTATAATGGAACGAAACGGCACATACTAAAGTCCGAGATTGTTTTAGTATGTTTTTAATACCCCAGGTTAACTTCTCTGTCTTCTTTTCTGCCCGTCTTCTTTTTCTTGACCTTAATCAGCTCGCTTCACTTGTCACTCATTCTTGTGTTCATTTATGCGACGAATCACCCAAGCGACGGTCGCAAAGGGGTGAGAATCTTTTATTTCTTCATGGCTGCCACGACCATCCGAGGACAACCCGACGTTCACTTGTAAGAAATGGCTTATATAGCCGTGACAATTTTTATCACGCGTTTTAACATTGAACTTAAGTCCAAAAACTGAGACAACGTGGGCTGAACAAGTAATGCTTTATAAGATTCAAAGAAAACAAGCAACTATTTCACATCATTTTGAGCAGAAAACATGAGCACACATAGATCAGGCAAGGAAAAAGTTGTAATAGTTTACAGCACGGCATTGAAATAATGGTTACAATGTGCAGCGCATACATGGTTACAATATGCAGCGCATTATCCTCTTGAGGGTAAACCATCTGAAACCCACACGCTCATAACAATACCTTTAACCGACAGCTGCTTTCTGACAACCAGGTAAGTCTCGCCTGAGCTGGGTATTCGAAGGGAAAGACCCATGGTTCCACAGGGGGCGTATCTGGTTCACGCAGACATACAGGGTGTTTTTGTTTTATTCTTTACAGAACTTTACATATTTTACAAAAAAAGGATGTGGCAGATATGTGGATGCCGTCTTTCGTTATATCTGTAGGGCTCGGTGGACAATAAATGGGTGAATAGTCGTTGCAATGTTTAATAATTAACCGAAATCTGTTAGTTAACTTGTTTATTAACGGCTGAATTGGCCATGGTGCAATTGCAGTTTTAAAAGGAGTCATTATTAAAGGCAAACACAATTTCGACAATTCGCGAAAAGGCAACGAGTTTCGCGAAATTTATCGTAAAAGTTTGCCTTTCTTCGCTTGATTCAGAAACCGCGTTATGAAAATAATACGTAGAATAGTGACTCAGTCGTCTTGATGTGTGGCGCCGGCGAGTCCACCGAAGACACGCTGTCGAGTTAGTGACGAGGGGACAGAAACAAATGTGTCATTCTTCTACGCATCAATATCAGCACAACCTTATTCGCGCTTTCAGCGCGCGGTTTTTTAATTAGGCGAAGAAAGGCAAACTTTTAGCGATGAATATCTCAAAGCTCGTTGTTTGTTCGCGAACTTTCTAAATTGGGCTGGCCTCTAATAATGGCTCCCTTTAAAGCTGGGTGTCCACGAGGGATCCTCACTTCCTTTCCGCCGATGATGTGGACGTCGTCTCGAAGGATGAAGCGGGGCTCGAAGTGCAGCTCGCAGACAGCGCTTGTTTCTTCAAGACGCTTGTCCGATCGCTGCAGATTCTTCTCCCAAAGATCTCTTTTGGCTCTGTGCTTTGGAACGCCGAAAAGGGACGCCGTTTTCACTCCTTTCACTCGGATGAGGCCCGTTTTGCAACCAGGTGCAGAGCAAGAGTTCTGTCGCTGTTTCGCCGGCGACATTTCGGCACTATACCCTTACGCAGTTCACCATCCGCAAAATCAGAACACAAGATTCAAAGCATATTACGATCGAACACACGGAACTATAAAATCGTGGTCCCGACACGCGCACCGCTCGAAGTGAAAAACACACGGAACTATACTCTGTTTCACCTTGTGTCGTACCGCAGGAAAGGCTACAAGCGCGAGCTCCGTGCTCTAGGGCATATCTCGGCGGCACAAGCTCTCGTGCACTTAAGAGCAGCTGCCAACGCTATGAGCTCGCGCTTCTAGCCTTCGCTGCGGTACAACATAAGGTGAAAACGGAGTGTATAAAATCGTGGTACCTACACGTGCACCGATCAAAGTGAAAAAAAGAAAAGGCGGGCTGCACGAATTTTTCCGGATAACTCGACTACAGCGCCGCCACGAACTGTTAATACACGCGCCCTCACGAACTCCCGTTTCCGAGCCGCTCCGGTCCCAACACTACCCAAGTATTCTAGTACACTGTACTATCGCCGCACCGAGGAGCCGGAGGAAACTAGACACGCGTGACAGGACCTCCACCCGGCGGAAGGTAAGAAAACTAGGCACGCAAGCGCTTGGAACGACGATAAAGAGAGGGCGGTGCGCTTCTCTCCTCCTCTTTTCCTCATCCCTCTCCTCTCCTTCTCCTCTGTTCCTGCCGCTGATTTGTTCATGGGTGACGTAGCACGAAGTCGTGACGTTATTTTCCCCGCTAAATTTAGCGGGAAAACTGAATTGGTGTTAAGGTCACGTGAGGTCGATTTCCCCGCTAAATTTAGCGGGGAAATTTCCTCGCCATATAGCTAGCGTCCCGTGGATTTTTCGTGTGCAGTAACAGAAATGACCTCACGGCTTCGTGACGTCATATGATGTCACGACTTCGTGTCACATGACGTCAATTTTCCCGCTAAATTTAGCAGGGAAACTGCATTGGAGTTGAGGTCACGTGACGTCACTCTCCGCTAGAGTTAGCGGGAAAATGTCCCCGCCAAATTGAGCGGAGACATTTTCCCGCTGAATTTAGCGGGGAAATTGATGTCACGTGACATGAAGTCGTGAGGTCATTTTTGTTGCCGCACACGAAAAATCTACGAGACCCTAGCCATAAACAGCTTCGCTATAAAGAGTGAAGGGGTCAGCATTAATGTTTTCCAGTGGGGGACATGTGTGGCGTTTCCCAAGGGTCATGTTAACGCATTCCCTAAAATCCCCCAATGGGCTTTCTCTTCTTGCTTTACATTTCCTGTGCGGCTTGTATGGAGCTGCTCGCAGATTCACGCAAGGACCACAGCGTCAAGCGACTCTAGTCCAGCATCAGCGTGCTTGCTCCTTGGGGGGATATACTAATGATGACGTCGTGCGCAGGCCTTGTCTTCTAAGTGGAATTGCCCAATGCGCATCCGCAGACTTTGTATCCACATTCGAACCGAATCCAGAATGTTCTTAAATATTTGTATCCACATCCGAACCGCATCCGATTCTCGAACCACATCCGATTCTTAATTCGCGCATTAATTTCACATCATAAAATCCAACAAGAATAAAAAATTAAAACGAAAGATAAAAAAACAACATCTGAATGGTATTCTATAAGTTGTCTGTTTACCTTTGTACACAGAACTCTTCGTGTCAAAATACGGTGAAAGTCATTTTATTGCATTCTTTTTTTATAGTACTTATAAAAAAGTGGTTATCAGAGACACTTCGCATCGCTGGAAAGACGATCGCAGTTAGGAGATTGTCTTGGGAGTCCGTGACACTGACACTCTGTCCAGAAGATGCTCTGAAAAGGAAGGACATTGTAATATTCACTTTCCTTTTTATTTTGTAACTCACTTTTTATTTTGTAACCCACTGTTTGTAACATGCTATATTATAAACATGAAAATGAAGAAATGCCAGACTAATAACATTGTGTCATTTTATTTAGGCTAAACAATAAAAAAAGGGGAGAAAAAAGGCGCTTACTCCGCCCACTTTTCGCGTGCGACAAATTTGGGTATCGCCGCCTGGCGGATGTTTTTCACAACGCAGAGTGAGGATACTTCCTCTGCTGGTGCAAGTACGCGCAGTGCCAAGCTCCTCTTAGCACTAGGAGAATTAAAACATAACCGCGTGGGTAGCACGTGCACCGCCCATGGTGAGGAAAATAGAAGAGCCATAAGCGAGCTTCTCACCGCGATT
>JAZHYW010065125.1:0-23517 GCA_037355805.1 Ixodes ricinus | reverse complement strand
CTAGTTGGACTTGTTTCTGAGTCACACCGCGCGCGCTCTGATGTGTTGCAACTGCCCTGTAAAAATGGGACGTGCGCTACAACGCAAGGAGTTCTTTTTGTTTTCTTTTGAAATGGAACATAATAAAAATAAATGTGGTGTTACTAACATTCTTGTTTATAAACTAATTTAGAGTGCTCCCAAGAGGTGGGGGAGCCTAATCAGAAGTACACCATTGTAGAATTGAGCAAGCTGTAAAAGGGAAGACAATATAATGAACCCCTTAAAGGGATACTTTAACGAAATTTGAAATATACCCCTCATGTTCACAAATAGGCTGAAGGCTTATTGCGAGAAGGCGCCGTGTAACCGAGCTTTCGGTTGCACGTCAAGATCCCCAGGTGGTCCAAATTAATCCTCAGTCCTCCGCTGGGGCGTGCCAGATGCCCGTCGTAGGTTTGGCACGTAAAACCCCCAAATTTGACTTTTGACAAATAGGCTGAATATGATCCACAGTATCCGTAAATGACAATCACACGTTTGTGTTTTTGAGCCCGATGGCTGTATTTTTCGTTATAAACGGCCCACTCTGGCGAACAGCTCGGATAGCAGCCAGGGAAGAGCACGTCACATCCGTTGCAATCATGACATAGCTTGTCTCGGGACCTTACGTCCGAACGCAACGGATGCTGCGAGCTATCCCAGCCAATCCCGCTCTGTGGACGTAGCCCGTGATACGCTTTCCGCGTCGCTCTGCCCCTTCTCTAAGGTCGCGTGGCATTCACACGGCCTTGGATAGGCCTCGATGGCTCGTAGCATCCGCTGAAAGCAGCCAAAGCGCACCAGCGATCACCGCAAGTAACCCCAAAGCTGTTTTTGTACGAATTTTGAGTGACGGGTTAATCTTCTATAATCTTGTAGAGGGACAATAGCGACTTCTGGGACACACAAAGGGATTCTCGGGAAGAGGGGAGTTCCTCCTTCAGCTCTTCTCTCGTCGTGGCCAGAGGCGAGACGAGTTACCGTCACTAGCCTGTCAAGGTTCCTAGACGGGCATTACAAACGAGGCGTTAGCGACATCCACCAGGTGCTCTTTGCTAATCGTTTAATTTGTTTTAAAAATTCCTTTTCGAGACTTTTTCAACAGGATATTGGCACGTCTGATGTGATAATGCTTCATTGAACACGAATAAACCAAGAAATAAGCGCCGAAATTTCATTGTAGTATCCCTTTAACTCTTTCGTGACCACGCCCATAGGCCATCAATCAATGGAGATCGATGGTTTCCAGGCGCCACCAAGAAATTAAATTTAGTGCGGAGAATTATGTTCTGCAATATTGTCAATAGCCGAAGAACTGTAGCTTCAATTTCAACGTAGTTATGAGCTTTATCACAAGCTCGTGGGTTGTCGAAAATAGTCCTCGGAGCGGTGGTTGCACTTGCGTAACATGGCTAACTGCTTGCATCATTCCTGTAACAAAGATGGCATTATTTGCATAATTGAACTGTATTGTGGCATATATTTTAGACCTTGAGAGCTCTGGGTACACTTTAAATGATAATATAGGCTTTGCTTAATAGATGGTTGTCGGTAAGCATCACTATAATTTCCAATGCTATCCTGAGCCGGCATGCACATTTTATGTTCCCAACAAGGCACACAGAAATGCTGAATATGAAGGAACGGTAATCAAGGCTATGAAAAAACCAGCGTAGAACACCAACAAAGCAAGCTGCTGAGGACTATCTGCGTTTCACCAATGTAAGCACTGCTTCGTTGAAAAGTGCACATATTACGGAGTCGCCTGAACCAAAAATAGACAATGTCAGAGTACACTTACTTTCAGATGTAATAGCCGTGGGTATGGAGCACAATTTGTATATTCAGAATTTTTAAAATTTGTCGTTTAATTTGAATAGTTGTAGAAGTGTTCGTGTTTATGTGCTTTCTGCACATAGATTGTATTTTCAAGATGATAAAATCTTTTTTCCACATTATAGCAACCTCAGTTTCTTCTGAAAGAACAACTAATTGGCCACATATTGATGTGTCATATTACTCTCTACGCGAATTAGTTAAGAAAATAAAAGCATTTGCACTGATCCTTCAAAGTTGCTACTTTTCCCGTGTTCAGGAAAGAGTTAATTGTTTTGGACGAGCGTGGCTCATCTACATGGAATCTTCTCCAAACCGTTCAGGACGAGCATACACGTTTGCGAGTATGGCCTCAGGGCACCGCCATCTTGCTTGCTTGGGGTGTGCTTGGGCCCGTCATAATCCGATTACGACGCAGTTTGCAAGTATGGACTCAGGGCGCCGTAAGCCCCTGGGCACGACATAATCCGATTACGACACCTTAGGTGTCGTAATCAGATTACGACGTGCCCAAGCACACCACAAGCGAGCAAGATGGCCGCGCCTCTGAGGCCGTACTTTCAAACGTGTATAGCTCGTCCACTTTCGCCGATTCGCTCACCCGACCGTTCTGGATTATTCAGGTACTTTGGCAAGAAGGGGAGGTGTCAGAATCGTGCAGCTTGCTCCGCGTGTGGCAGTGCGCTAATGTATCATGACGATGATACGTGGCACGCTCATCGACTCTGAGATGCCAATTGCAGACACCGCGCCAGGAAAGGCTCATTCGCGTCGCTAAAAGTGCTCGTTTGTAATGCTCTTCCTGGAAAGATTGCCCCATGCGTACAGACTACTGCGGTGGCAAAACGGCAAACTTACTGCTTTGTTCCCGGGTGCACCACGGGATACATTTCTGTGAGAAAGAAAGACAAGAAAGCCTCCTTCGCTGTTCCCAACTCTGACGACAAAAGTGTAGGCTTATTCTTGTGTTACCTGAACCACAAGTCCAAAATCAACATAGTTTAAGTTTCAGAAGTATATTAAGGAGCGTCTATTGCACGCGATATTTAGGTACTCATGGAGCAAGAAAGAACCTGAATCGCAGCGGATACGAGCAGACTATGCATCTCTGCGTCAACAGCAGCGTCACCGCTGCGTCCTGACCGGCTGCTCGTTCTCTCGCTCACCGATTCTGACATTTCTCTTCTAGCCACCGTAATCCAGGCTCGCTCACGGTTTAGCTCGCGGCTCTGGCAACAGGTGGCAGGACTGAATCTTAAAATTTTGCTCTAATTTCATTTATGAGTAGAAATTTGATTTTGAAGGCAACTTATTTGATTTCGAATTCAAAATTTGAGCAGTTGAGGGTCAAAAATTCCCCAAAACTAAAAACAATTAAAGGGAAACTGAACCGAAATTTCGAGCTCACAAAACAAGGCTGGACGGATAGGTGGGATGTTGCAAAACCCAAAAAACATCACTCATACAGCGATATCTCTAACATATCACATTATTTTCAGGAAAGAAGTGCGCGATTGAACACGGCCGTCGAGGCCGACAAGACAAGTCCACGTCACGATTCCCATTTCCTTTCCTCCTCGCTACGTCCCATCTGGCTGGGGAACCGAAGTGAGGAGGAGAGAAGCGAGGCCGCTCCCCTCATTCTCAACTGTTCCAAGAAGATCGTGACGTTATAGCCCTTGCTTGATCGCACCCTTCTTTTCCAAAAGTACAGCCATCCATTTGAGATAGCGATGTATGAGTGATGTTTTGGAGTTCGTAGCGCCTCGTTCAACGCTTCAGCGGCCTTATTTTGCGAAATCCAAATTTCGGTTCACTATCCCTTTAAGGGGTTAATACGCCCTTCCTGCGGCCAATAGCGAGTGCTCGCCGTTCCGAATTCCTGTGTCCCTTGTGAGATGCAAGTTACCTTTGCATGTGCTGGTTGTAGATCTGGATGGAGCCGGCAGAGCACTCGCCTAGTGGCTCCAACCGATCCGTGGGAAAGTGGTGGGGCACGGCGAGCCATCCGGAGTGGCTCGCTGCGCCACTCGTCTCCTGAAAAGTTTGCTCCGTAGTCGCTCACTGCATCTAAGTTTTAATCTTTGCACTAGCATCTTTGTCGCAGCCACGACTGCAATTGCACCAGCATCACTTGACGCTAGAGCATTATGAGAATATCGGAGGAATTCAGTGTCGTTACAAGCCAAGGTGTTGGCGTTCCCGCCAAGCAGCCAGAGTTGCGATCAAGATGCAAAAAGTACCACGCTCAATTGGGGGCATACCTATTATTCCATGGGAAGGGTGCATTGATCAATTGCCTTATAAGGCGAGACAGTAAATATGAGCCGTGCTCGTCCAGCAGTATGACTTCCGTGCTGAACATCGGGCTGGCGAAGCATCGGAGGGTGGAGGCGGTGGAGAGAACAGTTGGAACAGCGCCGTAACAGCGGCAGTAACTGCTGTGCGGTGGTGCTACCGCCGCTCCACCGCCGCTCCACTGCCGCTGCACCGCCGTTCTTGCCGAGACCGGATGCTCAGAGTTCCAAATCTGCGAGTGCTTGCTATTTGCAAGGTGAAGGGGCTATAAGGATATTCTGTTGCGCCAATCAGATGGGCATCATTTGCAGGCAGGCGCCATAAGTAGGGAAGAAACTCTCTTAATATTACTTTTTACTCGGGTAAGTTCATTCTTGGAAGATTTGATACACGGAATGGACTACCGATGGGCACTTCTGGGAAATCGAAGTGCAATATGTTAAAGGGTAACTGCAAAGAAAAAAAAAGTGTATTTTTAAATAGCCTAATTGGGGCAAGCATGTCACAAAACAATTTTTCCCCCAGAAACAAAAAATTCTACAGCAATTTTTATTGCGCGAGACTGATTTTAGTTTGCGGCTATTTCGTCCGTTTTAAATCGCGCTCCACAAAGTTGGTATTATACGTCACGTAGTGGCTGCTATACGTCACGGAGTGACGTATAACAGCCACTCCGCGCGCGTCGAAAGAGCGGGAGTTTTAAATGTGGAGAAGTTGTGACTCCGACTAAATTACGTCCTGTGGCGTAAATATTGCTAGAAAAAAATTGTTTTTTCGCGGAAGATTTGTTTTGTGACATGCTTGTCCCATATAGGCTGTTTAAAAAAACACTTTTTTTCTTTGCAGTTACCCTTTAAGGGGAGAGACACTACCCAAAAAAGTGAATGTCTGAACCACTTGTCTGATTTAAATGACATTTACAGGGCTTGTTTCTGTTGATGTTGAGAACATTTCTGCCAAATTTTGTTAACCTGGGTGAAGTACAAAAAAATTGCAAATGTTCAAAGATGAAAGTGGGCGTGTCTGTGTAGGAAAACTATCGTTTTGAAATTGCTTATAAATTTGTCGTTTTCATGTGTTATATTTAGGGTTCTGCGTTTTCGGTTTTTATTTTTGTCAAAATTCGGCATACTTTTTTCGGTGTTTATTTTAAAATTCAATTTTCGGTTTTTTTCGGTGTATATTTATTCCCAACAAAGTTTGCCGTTTTTTTCGGTGAATATGAAAGTAACGCCATCGGACACCGGATCAAATGACCCTTGTAGCTGTGATATTTGTGATCACTCAAAGAATAATGACACATATACATACGTGGTCTTCACCACAACTTCCATCAGGACACACCTCAAAATTGCGGAATTCGCGGGCATAATCTTTAGCGCATTTCTTTTTCCTTCCCATTCTGACGACGTCACCGTCTGAGGTGATGACCGTACAAAACCCAGCGGAATGGAAAAAAAAAAAATCCATTGTATTGATGTTTTTAATTACAGGGAAGTTTAAGAGAGAGTGTTAAGAAAGGTATTGACGACTTTCCTCTATGTCCTCTGAAGTGCATGAAGTGAAGAACCATATACTAGCCCACATCCGAACTTTTTTTTGGGAGACCGGGAACTTGACACACTAAGCTCGATCGCAGAAAGGACACAGATGTCCCGCGAAGGCCAATCAAAGACCTCTTTTGTTGCATGTTGAGCCTTGGAAGAGGGAAATGACGAAGACGTCACACAATGTCGAACATTGCAAAGCCCTCTCTCTCTCTTCGTCCCCACCGACCTCGACACGGCCCCCCAAAACTGACCTTCTTCAGTTAAAAGAGATTAGACATACTTTTATCGGTTTTTATCGGTTTAAACCAAAACCGCCGAACCTACAAACTGACCTTTTTTGGTTAAAAACCGAATTTCCGAAACTGGATTCGGCATGCTTTTATCGGTGTTTATCGGTTTAAACCGAAAACTCTGAACCCTAGTTATATTGCTTTAGGACAGTTCAGGGCAGATACCTATGGAGCTATAATTCTATATTATACCAGCTTTCATGACAAAACAAAAAGGCATAAACACAAATACTGTTTGCTAGATTTCCATCCCTTGTTCAAAATTTTAGATCTTCAGCTAGAAAAATGATAAAAATAAAAAATACAAGCTTATAGTTATCTTCCCCTTAACATTTCACCCCAGAAAAACTAATAAAAATTAATCCAAGTTATGTAATAACAAAACGATAGTTTTCCTAAAGTGAAATTTATGCCCAAAAGTGGTATGGAGAAAAATTAGTTCAAGGTGCTCCAACCTCCACCTTTTCTTTAGCATTGGTGGACCGAAAATAATTTATAAGAAATGAACTATGCAGTGTAAACTAATGAAACGTTCTGGAAATACTCTTTAGATGTTGGTGGATGTAAACATGACATTCTTTAAAATCAACTTTTTTTTGCAGAAATTGTTTTTTCTGGGTAGTGTCCTCCTTAAAAAAACAATTTATACTTTCCGCTGCCAGCTTGCTATCGAGGTCACCCTGCACATTGCAATATACTAAAAAGTATGACTCGTTTTTCTACTTCCAGGCTTATGCTGGGAGGATGGGCGAGCGGCAGGACAGCCTCGAGGGCTGGGTGGCGGTCCGCGAGCACCCTCTTTGACGCGGACCTCGTGGCCGTGCCCAGCTCTCCACGCTTCTGCGTCGCCTATAACCGTGTTGAGGCCCAGTTCGCCGTCACCTACGTCGAGGGCGAGCGCCACGCCTGCGACGGCGACCGCTGCGCACGGGCGGCGCTCTTCTCCGCGGACGCGCCTCCGCGACATCCACCGGCAGCTGTCCCTGGTCCGTCCGGCGCTCGAGAGCGCATTCCCGCTGCCGCACTCTCGTCCCAAGAGTCCGCGGGGCATCCTGGGCCTCCTCAACCTGCGGAACGGGGATGGGAGGCTCTTGCTGGACCCGTCCGCGGAGGAAGTTGTGTGTCGAGAGATGGAGCAGTACCTGCGGGCGGCGCTGGAGGCAGCAGGAAAGCGTCTGCTGTTCTCGCTGCTCTTTGGGGAGGAGGACTACCTGACGGACTACGAGGAGGACATGCAGGCGAGTTGGCTGGCTGCTCGACTGATCGGTTAATGGGTGGAGGTCAAATAATTGATTGATTGGGGGAGGATGTACGGCAAGTTTGTTAGCTGCATAGTTGATCGATTGATTTGAGGACACATGGGTGACTTGATTGGCTGTTTAATTGATTGAGTAGAGGAGTATGAATGAGCAAGTTGATTGGCTGTTCGATGAAGTGCTTGATTGGAGGAGGAAGTGCAGATTAGTTGATTGGTTGAAAGTCCCCAATACTCTCGCAAGCAACGACAGCCAATGCTAGTGACAAAGCACAATTTGCCAAAACAAAATGGTGCATATCAGTTTATTGTTCCGCTGTCCCCCACCATTTGCTTTCAAAACCCGCACCGTCACAGAAATATTGCATGATCTAAAACAAGTGGCAAGTAGGTAGGGTGGGCCTGTAGTACTATCAGCCCCTAAAAAATGTGACAAATTCGTTCTAAGAACTTTAGAACAAATTTGTCGCATTTTTGCGCAAAAACGGAAAAAATATAAAAAAACACGTGCCACAGAAAACACGTGCAGCCTTTTGTTTCCTGTTCGTCGTGCATTGTATATAGCATTCCTCTTTCCTGTGGAATATGCTATGTCGGGCAGACGGACGGTGTCTGAATGACCGGCTGCGAGAGCACAATTTTTAGTTGACATCAACTGTAGGAGGTCACCTTTCGGTGTATTGTAGGACCTAGTATGCGTACACACCATCCTTAGAAAAAATTTTATCATTGGGCGCTTTAAAGAAAATCAAATGCTCAAGGTGCTCTAGGCTTTCACCACCTTGAGTCTGGCCGATCGCTGCGTCAGTCAGCCGTCTGTTGCTTTGAGCGAAAAAGAAGTTGCCTTTTTGCGAACATTTGACTGTGACTGAACTGTATTCCCCCTGGTGCCAGTGTCCCCTGTAATGAACGAATCTTGCTTCATCTTTCCTTTCTTCACCTAATATACCAGATTTGTGAGTATGCGCCTGTCTGTGTTCTGGGTTCCTTCCTCGTTTGTCCTTGTCTTTTTGTGCGCGATTTTTCATCATCTTCTGCAGTGTCCCGATCAAAGTTCACCTGACTCTCTAAGATTGGTTCGTTTGGATCAGTATCGATGCGTGCCACATGCAGCTCGCTCCTCGTCATCCAAGATTTTGGCATGCATAAACATCTGACCTTTCTGTAGATGTCTGTCAGTGGATGTGTTGTTAATCAGGACGTTTTCCTTTCCAGCTGTCAATCAGTGCAGACTCTCTCCTCCAAGCGCGTCATGAAGAACGATATTGGAGTCTCGTTTTCTTTGGACTGCAGGGTGACCCAGCACACACTGTCCTTGGGAACTGTGGTCGTCTCACTCATTGTTAAGCAGTCCTTTGTTGGTGGCGGGGACAGCTCGATGTTGCAAATTTTGCTGGATCATTGTTATTTGGATTTACTACAAAGTTTGGCTTTGTCCAGACAATCGTTAGCTAAATGGCCATGTTTTCCACAGCCATAGCATCTTACTGTGGCAACGTTTCGTTCTGTGGCGTCTTGCTTGTGAGACGTGGCTCCTGGTCTCTTGTCGGTAGATGTAGCACTCTTCTTATCCACCTGGGTGGATAAGACGAATTAGGTTGGGCTCCCTGCCACGCACTAGCCCATGGTCTCAATGAGGGAGGCTTCACAAGTTGAGCAGAACTCGGAAGTTTCTCCTTGCGCCCTGTTGGCAGAAGGCCTCTGAATCCTCGAAATCCGCCAGAAGCTCATCTTCAACCTTGTGCTCTTTTGCTGTGAGTGAGATGCAAGCATCACTTGGTCTCAGTCCAGTTAAGACCTGCTCTTTGGCATCTTTCAAGGCTGAGATTTAATTCCTTGCACAGTAGCATTTTCTCAAGGAAATATGCGGTGTTGGATGCACTCTTCTGTTGCGGGTCCGCTTTTGCATCTTTCTGCACTTTCTGCGGTACTCGTCTGGCCAACAAACGTCTTGTTGAAAGCTAGCATTAAGTCCCTCCCAGCCTGCAAGTTCTTCAATCTGAGCTTGCAACCAATAACGAGGTGGCCCTTTGAGGTGTGGCTTGGCCATTTCTAGCTTCAAATGATCCGGCCAGCCATGCTACACGGCCATCGTGTCAACAGTCTTCAGCCAGCCACGAGCTTTGTGACTGGACCCCTCGCCATCGAAGTTGGCAGTGGCTTTGTTGAGATCGGGCCTTACGTGAAACGTTTCAGGTTTTCTGTTCATGAGTTCCGTGAGCTTTTTGTTTTGTTCTAACAAAGCTGCAGTGAGTTCATTGGTTCACGTTTCCCTCAGCCATCTTGGCGTTTCAGTTTCGTTTCTCCGCGATGAAAACACAGTTGATCGCTATAGATGTTGAGGCAAGTTGATTTCACGAAGAAATGTCTCCACGCACTGTCACTAAGACTTGACCTCGACTGTACCCGCTCCTCACAATGATAGTAGCAGCGACATCAGTTGAAAGTCACGCATTGCTCACCATGCCTAGTTGTTGACGCCCTCCGATATGTCGACGCTTCTCCGGTGACATCAGCCTCCAAAAACACGGTTCTGATGTAAATCCCACTTCTGATTTCTTAACTTGATGGTCGAAGATGACACCGTTTTTAAAGTAACAAATAAAAGAAAGACATTATTACGGTTTATATAAGGTTAAAACAGTGACAAAAAGTACATTGAAAAAGATTCTGACACTAACGCCGAGAGCGCAGGGGAGGTACAAGCCTCACGGCAGCAGACACTTAGCAAACAATCCTCCTCCTCTTGTTTGAGCACCCCTCCTTGCCAGTTCGTGCAGTTTAGGTATAAACAGCCTGGCTGGCCCTCCGTCAGAGAGGTCTGGATTGCTGTCCTCCCCTCCATGGCCACTGGGTCGGAACAGTTTCACAAAGAAAAATGAGGTGCACTGCTGTATGTTATTTTAACTACAGGTAGTAGACAACCCGAAGGTATTTTCCCACTTTATTTCTGTCTGCAAATAATGCTGCACCAGACAAGCTCCGTTCTTCGCTCACATTAGAGGACGAACCGTCTGGCTAATGGAACCGTCTGCTAACGGAACCGCCTATTTTAGCTCGCTCACCGAGAGTCAAACTAGATCTCACTTTAGCAGTGACCGAAATCGAACCCTCGGTTCCGTTACAGTCAACTCCACTGCAGGAGTTCCGTCTGCGCGGCCTGGAGCGGACGCTGGACCGTGCCTACGGCGACCTCTCGGAGGTGCTGTCCCTGCGCTCCCGCTCCGAGACGATGCTGGAGCTGTCCACAGTGTATGCCCTGGAGGACCAGGTGGTGGCCAACGTGTCCATCGCCCTGGCCGAGATATACAACTTCCAGCTGGGGCCCTTCCTGGGAGCTGAGGGAGCTGGCCGCAGAGCGGGCGACGGTCTCGCGGCGCAGGGCCGAGGATCCCCGGCTGGGACCCCGGGTGCGCGGGGACGCCCGGAGGGCGGCGGAGGACTGGGAGGCGAGGGGGCAGGCGGCCAACGAGGCCGCCCAGCACCTCTACCAGGAGTACTACCGGAGGACTGTGGATCTCGTGGGAGGTGGGCTGATTTGTTCACCCTGGGTTCTCAAACTTCAGGTTGCTCTATACCAAGAGAGAGAGAGAAAGAGGAAATCTTTACATGGCACACTTCTTGGGATATTCTGTGGTATCAAAAGTTTTCAATGTGATATCAAAATTCTAATTGATTTGCATTTTAGAATATCCAGGCAGTTACAGTCCTGGGGAACATTACAATCATTTGTCAAGAAAAGCAGAAATTGTTAATTTTGTGAATGTGGCCCATAGGATTCAATGCTAGCATCACTGCACCCTCTGTCGAGTGCAGTGACGCTGGCAACAAAGATGAGGTGAGTGCAGAAGACAGTGGCCTCCATCCTGGAGAACTCTTCGGAAAGTATCGCACACTGCCAAAGTTTTGTTAGATGAGCCTAAGAAAGCAGAAGCACCGCAAAAATTAAATCTCTCCTGTCACTTTTGTATACAGGAGTAATATTTCTTTCCCCGACTCATTTTTCCAAAAGATTTTCTGACTGGAATGACCCTGAACTTGGTCGGGGTATTTGACCGCAAAGGGCTAAACCTGGAAACATCAGGCTCTAGTTCACACTGAAGTAATGGATCCTGGGAAAGTAGCGCTCTTGCCTTCTCTGCCTGCTAGCCGGACACACACAGATACTAACGTACGCACGACCAAACCTCGCAAGGTGATTGGTCGATCGGTTTCAGTTGACATGGCAATCGCCATTTCGGTCCATTCAAATCTCGTAAGCTTCGAGAGGGTCGCTCTGAACTGGTTGCGCCAAGATTACTATGGAGCATCATCGTGCTGAAAGGGTTCCTCGCCAATATAAGCGTCTTTGGCACTTTACATTCGATCCACTTATCAACCCTTACCTCCACATACCTTTTACGATGGTATTCTTCTTCTTGCATTCCCCAAAACATGGAAAGTTAACTTTTAGATGCCGCGAAGCACCGACGCCGGGTCTGGTGGCGCTGCGAACATGTGCGCTTGTTTCTCTGGCGTGCGGATAACAAAATCTCGGTATTCAAGAAATGTCTTCATAAAGCAACCTGTCGCCAAAATTTTGGATTGGCTCGCCCAGAGGGCAGAGGTTGAGGAGAAACTGCTCATTTTATGAACCAAAATGGCAACATTACGGGGAGCTTGGCACTACTTTCCTGCAGGATAGCAAGAACTATGCCATTATGCTCTGGCACATTCAAGACTCAGTTTGTGACAGTGTTCAGCATCCAGATGCCTTCATAACAGGAGCAAGTGTACCCCAAGACCCCTTTTTTGCATAATAAAATGTATAAAGGCACCACCAGTGACTTTGGTTTGTGCTACCACCTCGCAAATCGGACGACGCTAAACGAAGATGGAATGCCTCTTGTTTTGCAGGGCAGAGGAATCGCATGCTGGAGGACCAGAAGAAGTTTGGGCGGTCGACGTTTGAGATGCACGCCCTGACGCGCCTGCAGAAGCTGGAGGTGTTTGTCTGCCAGGAGAGGCTCAAGCTGCTCGGGGCCCAGAAGGGGACCAGGGAGCTGCAGCACAGCAAGATACTCCAGCTGGTGAGGAGGGACGGGGCTACTCGACGGGTGCGGGACGCCAAAGGGGGGTGCGAAGACGGAGTGGGGTGCTGCAAATAGTAAGCGCCGACATCGGTGGTCTTGAGAGAACAAATGAGAAAGCGGGTGACAGAGGTCCAAGCAGACGATACGCTAGGCGTGTTTGTTTTGGTGTGACACGCTGAAGCTTTCTTAATGGAGCTGTTTCAAAAGCCTGTCAGACAACACTGGTGGCCGCCATATTTTGGGTATCGCTTCCTGCACGAAGCACGTCATTGGATCCAAATTCACGCCGAACAATGATGCAGTACTCGTGTCGAATACATTTGGACCCGACTATGTTTCGAATGCTGACATCATCGAATTCAATGCATCCTAAAAATCATGCCCAATGTAAGGCGGCCTCGGACAATCGACTTGGCGGTTACTGGAGGGCGCACAATTTTGAAAAGGGTCTCTTGTTTCGTCAACTTTAGTCTTTAGCAGAACGCCCAATGTTTGTGTTTTCTCGCAGAATAGAGCTAAAAAGACCAGGGGCTGACCTTGCAGGTTATTATTTGCTGCTTTTTTGTGTTTATTGAAGCCTCAACAGCGATCTCGGCCGTAGGGATCACAGATGTCTGCGTTTCTGCCCCGCCGCTTTGAAGTGGTTCAAACACAATGGAAGATGGTGGGCCTTCTGCTCTAGATTTGTTATTTTAACTCTACGATGATGAACCGCGACTAAAGCAAACTGTTGGCGTTTGTGTTGTAATAAGTGTTGTATCTCTCTTTGGTTTTCGCCAAAAGGAGGAAGTCAGAACTAAAAAGCCGCTGTTGCAGCTTGAAGAGGTCCTGACATCCCGAGACGCTTTGGCGGGAAAGCAGCATTGTAAACAAAGGAAAAAGAGTCGCCCCCATGCTGTACTAGCATTGCAAAGGCAGTGGTAACACAGAATATCATATGTTAGTGTGAAGAAACTGTGTACACATGGGGAGACTGGATGGCACAAATGGTAGCTAAGTGCCACCTTCTGTGGTGGCAATGTAAGTGCGACTTTCTCAAAGCCTGTTGGAGTGTGAGATGCAGTAGGCAGAGTGCTCCAAAAACAGAACGATTGAAATGCAGCAGCGCCGAGCAGAGCTTTTGCGCCAGCTCGCGTCAGAAGAGAACCAAACACTCGGAACATGCCTTAATCCGTTGCTACCGTTGCGGCAAAATAAACACGTCTTCTAAAGAGCGTGTTTTTTTCTCAGCTTTACTATTATTGTTTTTTGCTTTTTTTTTTTTTTGTGTGTGTGTGGAAGCTTGGAGTGTGCTTGTTTGATAGAGCTGAGCACCGTGAAACTGCTGAACACCTAATGTTTTTTACGCGTCAAGAGTAACACAGATGCACTTGAGTGTAGTATTCAGTAGTTAGTTTTATTCTGCAGCAGATGAATGAAGAAAAACCAACAGAATAATGGTTTTTGATGAGCATGCCACATCGCCATCAAGATAAATAAATAAAGCAGCACACGCGTCGGTCTCACCCGAGACCGGCACGAGCTTGTCGTCGCCTGCGAGAACTCGAACGGAGCGGTTGTGTTTTTCCTTTGCTCCCGAGGAACCCAGCCAGCGTTCACTCGGGTTGCTTAGCTTCTTTGGCCTGGCCATGGAGCCAGCTTCGTAGTCAGGGTCGTGGGCTAAGCTTCTTGCGAATGCTGTCGGCTACCAGGTTGTGGTTTCAGAGTAAGTCACCGGCACCTCCGTCTGTTTAGTACCTGCACCATGTCCATAGGCTTTGTAGTTCACCGGTACCCACACACTCCGTAACATAACATAGGCCCGCGTAGGCGGGATAGAACATTGAGGAAGACGGTCTACCTGCAGAGGCGTCCACTCAGTGTGGAGACGAGTGCTGCGTCGTTGTTCGGCTGGCATTCACCTTATCGACTTCCGTCCCTGGCTGGGTGCGGGAAGTGGTTAGATGCCAGCCAGAGGACACGTTCTGCGTTAAATAAAGCTAGAACAAATGCAAGCCCAGGCTAATCTACTTGCATCCTTGGTTTGATTGGGTAGGCTATGCATGTGGATACACACCTACAAGGAATTAAACAATTAGCATATTTTTCAACGTATAAGTCGTGTTTTTTAATGCGAATAGCATTCTTTGGATACTTCACGCACTTTTCGTCTATCTATGTATCTATCTGGCTATCTAACCTCTTACGCCGCGGGTCGATAAATAAATAAAAAAGACCGGCGCCGGCTGGATTCGAACCGTTGACCCTTTGATCAGCAGGCAGACGCGCTAACCACAGAGCTATGAAGGCAGTCATTCAACGCACTTCTAAACGGTTGTTTATATCTTACCATAGGACGCGCTTTACAGCGCTGTCACAGCTACCGTGGCGCGCGTTCACCCCATGCGCGTTGCTCACCCGCTCCGCACTTGGAGCAGGGTGAGCTCACCCTCTCCCGCGCTCGGGAGAGGGTGATGTAGCGGCCGTGCTCAGCCTCACGAGAGCGGAATGAGCCCTCGTGCATGGAACGCGCGCGCACCGGTAGCTGTGACAGCGCTGTAAAGCGCGTCCTATGGTAAAGATATAAACAACCGTTTAGAGTACCGTTGGTTGAGACTAGCTGAGACGCCAGAAAGTCTGGTCGGTACCATTTTGAGTGTTTGTGCGTATGGCGCGTGCTTTGCTTCGCCTTCCTAAGTGACACAAACGCACGTGCTGGGCTGCGGAGATCGTGCGCAGGGCTGTGAAAGTGTCAACAAATTTAGAATCGCCTCAAGAGTGGGCTGGCGTATCTAGAGTGTGCCGGCCACCTGACGAACACGCATAACTCCGCACCGTTTGATGCTATTCGCATTAACGTAGATAATCATTCCCAAAGGATGGGTTCCGCTGGATTTTTTTTTAATATTCTAGTTTGTACGTTTCCAGAATGGTGCAACTCATAAGCGTTTGTTTGTTATAAGTATGGACCTTAAAAGCGCAAATTCGCCTCGGGAGTTATATTTCTTGTTCGGTTTATTGGTGAGAATATTGCAACTGGTTCCCACTTGCACATGCATTGCGATCACACCATACGTAGGCTGGCTTATCAATGCAGTTTTGTTGCGCCAATCACACAAATGGGCAAGTGCAACTTATACGAAGAGTACGACTTGTCTACAAACGTTTTTCTGAAAATGGCCATTTGTAAGGGGGTACAGGTGCGACATGGCTTTCTCTGATGTCACATCAGCTGCCATTGTGCTGACGTTGCCACTGTGTGTGTACCTTCTGCAGCATACATTTCGCAACATCGAATTTGTCTTTTCTCGGCAAGAACAATTGGGAATGATCACCAGGATCGTGTGATGAAGTCAAGTGCACGTCACGTATAGACCATTCCACGGAAGGCGCTCTGGGCGGCACTCTTTTGTTTGACCGCAGCGCCATCTACATACATCCAAGCATTTCGACAAAATCTTAGGGATAAAAGAAGGAAAGGGCATGTACCTGACCCCTACAGCAAACGAGAAACCGACCGTCCCGCAAGGGCACTTCAACCGATTCGGCGTAGTAGAAGAGGTAAAGGGCACGCACCGTTCTCATCAATTGGGCAGTTCCGGGCAGCTCTACCCCTGAAACTACTTAAACGGGGAAGCTCATTTCTCCCTCTCCTTTTAACCCTAGTAGAATGGTCTGTAGATCAGAAAATATGGTATACCATAAGCAGATGACACTACTGTACACTTTAGTTTCTGTTCCACCTTTCTCCAGCTGGCCCAGGAGTCCGGGCTGAAGTGCGCCGGCGGATTGAAGGCGCTGGAGAACGAAGGTGTACGAGTCTCAGCTGGGCATCTTCGACATCAGCCTGGAGATGCTCAAGGAGGAGGAGGAGGAGATGCTGCGCAGGCAAAAGGAGATCCTCGACCAGGCCTGGCACCAGGGTGGGTCGCTTTCCGCCTCGTCGGGATTCACCCCGAGTACGGCGTCTGCAACGCGTCTGGAACGCGTCTCCGACTGGTGTGTCTAACACGTCCTCACATCTCCGCCCGATGATGTCACAGAAGTGTCACACTGTCGCCGGCTGCAATCCCTGGCGGTGTCACAGGGGCGTGTGGTCGATATGGAAGATGCCTGTTCTGCTGTAGGTCGCTCTTCAGCCTGACAGTCAAGGAGGCTTCAGCAGTTGGAAGTTGGGATGTTGCAACGATAGTGACACCCGCATTCACTCACTCTTTTACCGGGACCTCTAGCACCAGCCGCCAGGATCATGACAACCGACAGCATGACACCCCGGCATTTGCGATATCATTTGTTGCCACTTCGGCACTACTTTCGATATATGGGCGGGATGGGACACTACAGACACCAGTCAAAACGCGTTCCAGGCGCCATAGCCTCGAGGCCTTGAAACGAGCGTGGGGTCATGTGGACGGGGCCCCGTGCAGAGGAGCTGGACGATGGGATCTTCTACGACGCTGTGGAGGAGAGAGATCAGCTTGACGAGGACTCCGAGGCCGAGAGCTCGGTGAACCTCTCCAAACAGGATCGGCTGAAGCAGCGACTCAACCGTCTCTACAGGAAGCGGGCCAACATCCGGAACAAGAGGGTGAGTGGCTGTTCCGCGATGCTTAGTGCATCCGCTTTCAGCACTGTTCTTCGGCATTGTCCTTCAGCAGTCTTTTACAGCGAAGCTATTATGCGCTAGGATCTGAGAAAAAATGTGTCTGCAGCTGTTGACAGAAAACTCCCCATTGGTCGTGGCAAGTATGAATAAATAAAAATAAAAGAGGGGGCAACTGGCGTGAGTCAGCCTTCCTTGGCATTATTAGATAGTAAGGTCCTGATCCCTGTTGTCATCTCTAGGCATCGTCCTCGAGGTCGTCCTAGAAGATGTCCTTGAGGTCGTCCGAAAGGTCGTCCAGAGTTGTCCTAGGCGTCGTCCTCTGAGGCGTCGTACCTCAGGGCGAAGTCGTTCTTCAGGTTGTCCTAGACGTCCTCAAGGTTGTCCTAGAGGTTGTCCAAGAGGTCGTCCTCTAGGTGTTGTCCTCGAGGTAGTCCTAGAGGTCGTCCTTGAGGTCGTCCTAGAAGTCATCCTTGAGGTCATCCTAGAAGTTGTCCTTGAGGCCGCCCGAAAGGTCGTTTTAGGCATCGTCCTCTGGCGTGTCTTTGAGGTCATCTTAGAAGTCGTCCTTGAGGGGTTATCCTCGAGGTCGTCCTCGAGGTCTTCCTATACTCCGTTTCACCTTATGTTGTACCACAGAAAAGGCTAGAAGCGCGAGCTCATAGCGTTGGGAGCTGCTCTGAACGCACGAGAGCATGTGCCGCCGAGATGTGCCCTAGAGCGAGGAGCTCGCGCTTGTAGCCTTTCCTGCAGTACGCGATAGGGTGAAACAGAGTATAGAAGTCGTCCTTGAGGTCGTCCTAGCCGTCCTCTAGGCATCATCCTCGAGGTCGTCCTAGACGTCGTCCTCTAGGCATCGTCCTAGAGGTCGTAGAAGTAACAACTTCGCTGGTCCTCGATCTTAACGTTAAGTGGAAGGGCTCTACAATTTTTCGGTGTCATTCTTCGATGCTGTTTTTCAGTTCTGTTCTTCTGCCCTGTTCTTCCATGCTGTCCTTCTGCGATGTTTTCAGTAGCATCTCGTTTGTGCCATTCTTCAGAAATGTTCCTTAGTTCTGTCCTTCAGCACTGTTCTTTTGTGTGGTCCTTCTGTGATGTCCTTTTCTGCTGTTTCTTCAGTGCTATTCTTCAGCACTGTTCTTTTGTGCTGTCCTTCAGTGCTGTTCCTCATCACTGCCCCTTAGTGCCATTCTTGAACACTATTCCTCTGCTCTGATCTTTAGTGCAAGTCTTGAGAACCGTTCATTATATTTAACTTTCATGATGCTCTTCACTACTGTTATTTAGCGCTGTTGAGTACTGTTGTTCTCTGCTCTTTTCAGCACTTCACTAACACTGCTCTTCAGTGCCGACCATCACTGCTGTTCTTCAGCCCTGTTTTAAAGCAGTAGCTGTATAGGGCCAACCAACCTCAGTAGCCTTGTAAACATGAGATGTGTAGGTCGGTCAATCAGTAACTGCTAAACGATCTTGAAAAAAAAAAGCGGTAACCAATGCCAGGAATCGAACGCCTGTCACCGGCGTGGAAGCCGAGTGCGCTGCTGACTGAGCTACGGTCCCAGCACGCAGAAAAGGAATGAGCACAAGCAGATGGTCTGAGAAAGCACGCGGAGCGGAGAAGGGTGGAAGGGGCAAGAAAGAGAGGAGCAGAAACAGGTGGTGTAGAAAGAGTGTGCACAACGAGGGGTGGAAAGGGCAGGCATGCACACTCCCCTCTCTTGGTGACCCAGAAAATTCAGCGCAAAGGCTTTGTATCCGTGCGGTGCAGAAGGGAGCGCACGCAGCGTCATAAAAAGACAATGGTTTGACATACTATGTTTCCATGCAAAAACCCTGCCCTATGTACCACCCGAACTAAGTGCACCACCCACTCCAGGCACTGAAAAGACTAAGGGTCGTCGTACCCTGGCACCACCCAAACTACCGTAAAATATCGGGCAAGCACCCACTAAACATTTGGAGGTAATTGCGAAAAAAATGGGGGATGGGCGCTTGTCTGGTCATCAATTTACATATAAAATGTACTGCGCACATTTTCTCAGATCTTACAAATTTGGGAATGGGCGCTTAGTGTGGAATGAGCTGGATGCGCGGTATTCTACAGTAAGGGTACCACTTTTCCTATAAAGCTGCGACATTGCTCAACGCTTTTGGAAGAATGACCAAACATGCAGCCAATCTTTTAGTGTGGTTCTGCAGTGCTGTCTGTATTTTCAGCACCACTCTTTAGTGCTGTTTGGCACTTCAATCCAAACTTTAGTAGAGACCGGCTTTGTGGTAGTTTGGTCATAGCACTTCTGCTTTGAGCCCCCTACTAGGAGTGGTCGTGCAGGCTGAATACTGGGTACTCCGCCGATTTTTCGAGCTACCTAATCCAAAGGCATCGTCTGAATGGCGGATGGCTTCCCTTGATTCCGAAATGCTAACCCGTTCTCCCAGATTCAATCTAGTTAATTTAAAAAGTGGTATTTTGTTTGCTGCCGAAACCAAAACATCGTTCTCCCTAGTTTTTCCCCAGTTTTCCCCGTTACCCAAGCGTGACGTCACAGTTGGGTAGCGGCATCGGCTCGCGCTTGCCTTTCACGCGGCTAACAGCGTGAAAACCTGGGCGTTCGTGCGCACGTGAAGTTGATAATAACCTGTATTTGCTAGGGTTGTGCGAATATTCGAAATTTCGAATAGTAGTTTCGAATAATGCACTATTCGATATTCGCTTCGATAAGAACTGCACTATTCGCGTTTTTCGAAGTGTTGATTGCGGCGGGTTAGCCCCGTTGAGTGCGCTTCTTACCGAGCACCGGTGCACTGCGGCGAAGCAATACCCGCGAAAGCGAGCTCCGCGGGTGTGTCTTCTCTGCATTACACAGGTGCTCGGTAGGAAGCAAACTCAACGGGGTAACCTGCCGCGATAAACACTTGGAAAAGTATGAATATTGCCATTGCGCGCTTGGAAGAAAAGCATACATTCAAAGCGGGATGGTGCACGCGTGCCGTCTGCATTTGAAAATAAATGGAAACTTTGTGAACGTGTATATATACGTTGTAGTAAAAGTTTCAAAATTAAACTTACTGTTATGCAAGACAATACTATGTTAGGCAGAGATGCCCTTGCAGCCTGCATTCATTATGCGCGATTTATTCTCTTTTAACTCGAGATTAAAGAAAGAATATTTTACATAGCAAGATTTGTAAATTTACTCAATTGTGTATAGTTTGCCATCTCTATAGGATTCATTTTATGTCAAAAATGTTGTTTACTTGCCATCCCAAGACATCAGACCTTCTTAGTTCACAGTTTATAAATATAGATAGATTAAACTTAGCTTGTAAATGAATAAGTGGAACAACCTTCACAAGTTTAGCTGGGTTTTCATCTAAGCATTACGCAATGGTAGTGAAAGGTGTGGAAAAACTATTCGATATTCGATTCGAAAATATTCGGCCAAAACCACTATTCGCTTCGAATTCGCTTCGAACTCAAAATCCACTATCTCGCGCGACGACGAGTATTTGCACAAAGTATAACCCTGGGCCTACGTGCTGAACTATAAGAAAGTAAAAAAAAATGGCAGCAATGGGAATTTTGGTAAAACCGTTTTGCAACTCGGTACGCTCAAGCCGCGGCTCGCTAGTTTCGTGAAATCGCTAGTAAATCCGTTCTCTTTTTATTAAAAGATGGCTGGCGAAGAATGTTCGAAGAGTCGCGCAATACATTTTTTGACAAATTGCCAAAGCACCACGGAAAATGCTCGGAATGTGGGTACAGGTGCCCCACACGCTCGTATAACCTGAAGGAACGTGCCATTTTGTTTCAGATTTTCTTTAGAAAAGTTACTGTTGCAGGCGCCAGCACGTGTAACCACTCTTATAGCATGAGTATGCTCCCTGGTGCTTAAGTAATTTAGCAAAAGATCTATAGACTATTTCTGAAAAGCGCTTCTGGTCGATGCCATTTTCAGCGTTCGTGCGTGTGGCGCGTACTTTGCTCGCCTTCCAAAGCGACGAACATGTGCGTGCTGGGCTGGGACCTAACACATGTAGACTGTGATTCTCGTCAACAATGAAATGTATAGAATGGAATTAACTGCATTCATGGAGATCAGATGGCAGGTTACTGGTCATGAAGATCGTGTTAAAATGACAATTAAAAGAGCTCCGCAACACCAAACATCAAGGTGCAATGGAATGCGTATAAAATGCACAAATACACTGTTCATCGTAAAATAAAGAATATTTGCTTGAAGGTACAATAGTGCGTAAGGTACAGAAATACATAAAAACTTTTAATTCAAAATAATTAAGTTAACAAAAGTTACTAAAAAAATGTGTACCCGTATTTTTTTTTTTACTTTTGGAGTAGAATGCAACGCGTTCGAACACCCATCCACGAGAGCACATGGGAAGGGGGTAATTCTATATAAGATATTTTTTAATTAAGTTTTGATTTAGCACAGTTTCCATCGGCTGTAAATTTGCATGCCTCCCCTCAACGACATTAATATTTTCATGGTTTTAAAAAAACTTTTCAGCCCTATATAAAATTTTTTCCGCAATAGATCATCACTTCTTCTGCAGAGAATATTGCACGCCAACCATTTGACAAACCAGGCAAAGGCTCTATCGTATATTAATGGAGCTCGACACCTGCTTCATAAACCTCTGCAATAGCAGACAGGAATAGCAATATGTCGAAAGTCATGTCCAAATTCAGACTTGAACTTTGTTTAGACGTTTCACTTCTCGTCTTCAACATATCGGCCGCGTGAGTGGAACTCCGAGAGTAGCCCGAGCTAGATTCAACGTCTGAAACAAACATAGTGTTTATAAAAAAAAAAAAAAATCATTGAACCCATTGTGAATAACAAATATGACTGTCCAAAATGTCGACTATAGTGCTATATTGTGTACTATTTTTCTCGATATTATTAGCGCTCTTCTTTGGACGGATTTCGTGGTGGTCACAGCCGGCTTGAGTTTGCGCTTGCCGCTCTTGAAACTGTTCCAGCTGCTGAAGGATACTCAACTCGCAGCACGCGGCTATAAAGTATTCCGAGCATAAGTGAAAATGTTTCACGTGACACTAGTTCTCTCGGCACACAGCTCGCGCAAAAGCACCTTGACGTGGCCGGCCTCCATTGCTTCCGGGGAACGCTTTTTTTTCTCCCATGAAAACAAGGGTAAAAAAGAAGCTTTTTCCCGGCACTGTTTCTACACTCTATCGCGGAGCACAAATTGCTACCCATATTGCAAAGGAACTTTCAACCTTGAAGCTGCGAAAAAATAATCTCGATCGCTGGCGCCCGGAAAGCCACTTCGCGGCTGCCGGAGTCGCTCGTCCTCCTGCCCACCCGTGACGTACGCGGGTAGGGAAAAGTAGGGATTTTTCAGTGTTGCCAGTAGAGAGTCGCCTCCTGGAAACCTCGCGGCCGGCGTAATTTGAAAATTCAATAACTTCACGGAAAAATTTTATTTTTATACAATATTTTGGTTATCAGTTGAGAAAGGGTTTTTGATGCGGTCTGCAAATTTCCAGCCAAATCGAAGCCTACCGAAAAATCGGCGGAGTTCCCCTTTAAAGGGGAACTCCGCCGATTTTTCGAGCTACCTAATCCAAAGGCATCATCTGAATGCGGATGGCTTCCTGATTCCGAAATGCTATCTCGTTCTCCCAGATTCACTCTAGTTAATTAAAAAAGTGATATTTTATTTGCTGCCGAAGCCGAAACTTCGTTCTCCCTAGGTTTTCCCCAGTTTTCCCCGCCACCCAAGCGTGACGTCACGGGTGGGCAGCGAGGCGCGCGGCCGGCAATCGGGTACGCTCGCGCCCGCCTTTCTCGCATCTAACAGCGGGAAAACCTGGGCGTTCGTGCTATTTGAAGTTGATAATAATCTTTATTCGCACAAAGTATGACCTTGGCCTACGTGCTGAACTATAAGAAAGTAAAAAAAAAATGGCAGCAATGGGAATTTTGGTAAAACCGTTTTTGCAACTCGGTACGCTCAAGCCGCGGCTCGCTAGTTTCGTGAAATCGCTAGTAAATCCGTTCTCTTTTTATTAAAAGATGGCTGGCGAAGAATGTTCGAAGAGTCGCGCAATACATTTTTTGACAAATTGCCAAAGCACCACGGAAAATGCTCGGAATGTGGGTACAGGTGCCCCACACGCTCGTATAACCTGAAGGAACGTGCCATTTTGTTTCAGATTTTCTTTAGAAAATTTACTGTTGCAGGCGCCAGCACGTGTAACCACTCTTATAGCATGAGTATGCTCCCTGGTGCTTAAGTAATTTAGCAAAAGATCTATAGACTATTTCTGAAAAGCGCTTCTGGTCGATGCCATTTTCAGCGTTCGTGCGTGTGGCGCGTACTTTGCTCGCCTTCCAAGCGACGAACATGTGCGTGCTGGGCTGGGACCTAACACATGTAGACTGTGATTCTCGTCAACAATGAAATGTATAGAATGGAATTAACTGCATTCATGGAGATCAGATGGCAGGTTACTGGTCATGAAGATCGTGTTAAAATGACAATTAAAAGAGCTCCGCAACCCAAACATCAAGGTGCAATGGAATGCGTATAAAATGCACAAATACACTGTTCATCGTAAAATAAA
>JAZHYW010065124.1:0-15501 GCA_037355805.1 Ixodes ricinus | reverse complement strand
AGTAAATAACCAAAAGAAAGCGTTGACGAACGCGCGTGCAAGATGCCATTTGTTTTAGGTTTTTGCTTTGGAAAAGTTACTACCGCTGAGGCCAGCACGTGCGGCGCGTGGAACACCAATCCCTGCATTCTCCTTGATGCTTGGGTTAGACAGCAATAGGTCTATTGGTACTTTTTGGTTTTCTCATAACATTAACGTAAACGTCCACGCAAAGGCTATGTATTACAGGTAAATACATTTTATAATATCTATAAAGAGCGTGTTTTGGGCTCTTCATAGACATAAAAAATATTGATGTAACCCAAGTAGATCGCCAGTATTTAATTGTCAAATTTCGTCAACAATTGACCGAGGGGGCGTTTTTGACATTTTTACAGAAAAAAAAGAAAAACGCCTAACATTATTTCATGGTATTCGAGCCTTTTACTTGTGCCCACAGAGTGCTTGAAAAAGGTTAATATAATGTGGACTGAAAATCCACGACGGGGGAGATCGAGCGAAACATCCGACCCACGACGGACGTGAAAAACACTGCTTTCCGCCGCGGCCCCTTTTAAAATTCGTAAGTCGAGAACGAAAAATCCGACGGACTTGCCGTTTGTGGCTACTGCGTTTTTAGAGACGACGCCATAACATATATTTTTTCCGGCGAAATTAAAAATTCGACCCTTTTTGCCTGCACGATTTGAGATGAAACCACCCATATATATATATATATATATATATATATATATATATCAGTGTGTCGAACCGAAAAAATACGGGTTCGGTTACGGTTCAGGTTCAGGTAAATTTATTTTGTTCCGGTTCAGTTCCGGTTCGATTAATTCGATCCGCGAACCGGTTCGCGAACCGGTTCGGGGCGCTGAACCGGTTCGCGAACCGGTTCGGAAATTATAAATGACAAATTGCAACATCAAAATAACAAAATCAAAATAACATCAAAATAACAACATCAAAATAAAAAAAAAATTGCAACATCACGTTCTAGAAACGTGTTATGAAATGAGCACACAGCAGCATTTAGGATTTACGAGATTGTAGGAAAATGAAATCCCGTGACGCGATTTTTTTTTTTTTTTTGCACAGCCTTCCAATTCTCTTTCTTCCGTGCAAGCCGCGACCAGCGCAATACTGGTTCCTATGTCAAGATTCATGGATGCAGCGTTTGTCAAGATTCATGGATGCAGCGTTTATATTCCTAAGACTGAGTGGAGAAGAAAAATATGTAAGCGAGGTGTGTGTCAGTTGACGGCACTTAAAAAACAAATGGCATTGATAGCACATTCATTGTCAACAGCGCGTGGCCGAACCGTTTTGACATGAGCCGGTAACCGTTATTTTTTTTCCGGTTCAGTTCCGGTTCGGGTTCATCGCGATAACAATATAACGGTTCGGGTTCGGGTTCAGTTCCGGAAAAAAATACCGGTTCGGTTCCGGTTTTCGGTTCGGTTCGGTTCCGGTTCGACACCCTGATATATATATATATATATATATATATATATATATATATGTACTTCCTGACGAAGGCCGGACTCCCGGGCCGAAACGTCGAATATATCGTCGTTGTTGCTGTTATCACCAAACGTTTTTTTCTTCCCAGTGAGATATATATATATATATATATATATATATATATATATATATATATATATATATATATATATATATATATATATATATATATATATATATATATATATATATATATATATATATATATATATTCGTGTTGGAGACTACCACAAAGCCAAGCCAAAGTCTGAGCTCCGTGCCCAGTCTTGCTGTGCACAGCGGCGTCAGACCAATACTACCCCCCCCCCTTTCCGTCTTCCTTCCATTTCCAAACTTTCCCAGCAAGAAAAAGAAAGGTTGGCAGCCATGCCAACCTTTCTTTTTCTTTTTTTTCAGTTATGAGTTGACCAGGTAAGACAGCTTGCTGCCAAAAGATGTCGATGCTGCGTGGACATCGCAGGTGTTGCTGTTGTTTCCCATTTTCTGCATGTAATTGAAGCGTTCGGCCATTCGCCCTAACATATTCATGGTAAATTGACAATTTAAAAAAAAAACCAAAAACGATCGAGTTACGCATACTCCGACACTTCAATTTTGGCGGCGCATTTTCGTTCCGCACCAGGCGTCGCCTGCCAATTACCGTGCACCTAAAGAAAAATAGAGTTATTAAATCAGCGGACCAGGAGTCACGCAACATTTTTCTTTTTTCAATGTCTAAGCCGCCCTCCGCTTACCTTTCAGTCCACACCCACATTCATCCTGTTTGACAGCGTGGGTCTCGCGCACTGAATCGGCGTTTATTTCACGTTTTTTTTTATTATTATTTGTACAACCAATCACAGCACAGTGCTGCCCGGTCGATTCTTTTCTTGCATAGGCCATGTCACGCGCGAAAACACGCTATAATATCCAAGTGGCGTCTAACATTGTCGAAACAACATGGCCTTCGTACGCTGCGCACGTGCTTTCTAACAGTTCACTCCGTGAAGCAGACGAGCTTTCGAGGGAAAGGGTAAGCGGAGCGTTGGCGCAGCGCTCTGGTTCGAGAGTGCTTTCTCCCTTCCTGCATCGACCTACTTGGAACGGTGTATAACGCCAAAGTTTCGGCGCTGCAGGTTTTCGTTTTGTATATAAATAATTCTCATGAAAACGAATGCTCATTTTGTCGTCTCCTAGCTGTTCGCCCGCTCTTGCTGGCCGCAGAAGACGCCTATGGAGGACAATGATCTCTATCGTAGTAGGCTGAATCGCAGAGCGGGAGCCCGACTTTGGCACCAACGGCGACCATTGCTTAACAAAACGCAATGCATTGATTATGGGAGGAATGAATAAAACTGAAAGTTTTAGAGCCTTTGTGAAGTGTCTTGTAAAGAAACTTTTGTGAGGTTTCATGTGAACAGTAAGGCATAATTTGTAGTCGTCAGGAATTGTTTAGAAGATTATTAAATTACAAAATCTGCGTGCGATTCTCTGCCGTCTGCTGCAATCGACGAAATTCGTCTGCTCTACTGTTCCGAATCGTTGTCGTCATGCTTTAAAATCCCCGTTTTCACTTAAAATAACTCTCAACACGAACACACCTTCTTTCGAGAATGTTTGAAAGAGAAGTTGCTTTAGAGAGCAAGAGTATATTTTTCATCAGATATCGTCTGCTATAGTTTAGAAACAAAAATAATGCCTCAAACGCCATTTGTAACCCTTCGTAAGTAAAAATATAAAAGTAAGCGTGGCCTCGAACCAAACCTTTCTGACTGCTTGCATGACAGCCTGTCTCCCCCTGGTTGCTCGTGGGGCTCGCGGGGCATATGGAGGAAGTCGTCGGAAGATTAATAAAGTGTTTTGCCCGTGAAACTTCAGTGTGAGAAGTATTCACGTCACAACGCAAAACATTTATCACCATTCCTAGAAAACGTCGTCGAAGTTTGGTCGTCCACAAGATAGTACAAATTAGAGAAATCTCACTTTTTCACGTTATTCTGAAAGGGTTCAATGGCACTGCTGGTGTCAAGCAATGGCCGCCTGTAGTGCCACTGGACTCCAGAAAAGCAAGCCTCGATCCGCGATCCAGCCTACTACAAAAGACATCAGTGATGGAGATGCGAACAGATAACAGACGATAAACTCAGGCAAACATTTTTCCCAACTATCTTTTTTCTCAAACAGAAAAGTTAGTTTGTTTCTAAATGCGAACGGAAACTGCATCATCGGGAAAATTATTATTCTGGTTATCCTTCTCGTCACAGCCTCTCCTATGACGTTCCCAGCGTCTTTGCGTTCACCACTCCACCTAGCAGCGAGATTACAAACAAGTATGCAGACGAAGAGCAGGCGGCTGTAGGACGTAGGAAATACACTTCCGCCATGCATGCTTTATTTGTTGAATGTTTACTAGCTCTTAGTTGAGCTTTCAAACAGGAAGACATAAATGAACAAATTGTAAGGGCGCAAACGAGCTGGTGTGATATTGCACATGGTTGAGAAAATAGACTGCGGGTAAACGACACAACACTAAAAAGTCTCTACTTAGAGACGTTTTAGTGTTGTGTCGTTTACCCGCAGTCTCAGGGTTTTTTTCAACCATGTGCAAGACATAAACCTTTTTGAGTAACGACGTTCGCGTGCCAAGTTTTATGTATATAAGTTTGGGACTGGAATTTTACAAGGCGTGCCAGATGTGCTCATCCTTAAGGACTCGCACTCCATTTATTTATTTAAGTACTTTCTAAGGTCAGAATGGGGAATTACATAAAGATGGCATTGTAAAAAAAATGAAAGACGTTTACAATCCCCTGTAACGCCGAATTAGAGCGCAGCTTTCGAGAAGGAGGCTTGAAGGATGCTGAGGGAGAAGGTGGAAAGTCCCCCACTACTAAAATGGGTGCGGATCGACATGTGCTTAACACAGAAAACTGTGTCGGCTACGCAAATGTTAGGTCTTGTTTTTTTCCCGTGCCATCTGGTGTACCCCAGGGTTCCAATCTGGGACCTCTTCTTTTTAATATATTTGTTAAAGATGTCCAAGACATCATTCGCCATTCGAGCCTCTTGCAGTTCGCTGATGACCTCAAGATCTATAAAAATATTTCGTCATTAAATGATTGTGCTCTACTGCAGGAAGACATCAACGCCATCTGTCTATGGTGTAAAGATAACGGGCTTGATCTTAACATTGGAAAAACAAATGTAATATCTTTCACGCGTAAGACTAATCCAACTCACTTTCTGTACTACTTAGAAAATTCGTCGATTACTCGAGTTACGATTGTGAAAGATCTGGGAGTGATGCTAGACTCCAAACTCAACTTTAACTCGCACGCGACATACGTTGTGAGCTCTTGTTTTCGTCTTCTCGGTGCAATTTCAAGATTTAGTAAGTGTTTTTCAAGTGTTTACCTTTTCTACGTACTTTATCGAAACATAGTTCTTCCAAAACATGACTTCTGCACTGTGATTTGGAACAGCCTTAGTGCTACAGCTTCCAATAATGTGGAACGCGTACAGAAAAGATTTGCCAGAACTTATCATTTTAGATCCCCATCACACGATCTTTATGATTACAACGAAGTGCTTAGACAATTGCAAATCACTAACCTTGCATCAAGACGATGCTCGCGCGACCTTTTATTCTTGTTTAAATGCATACATTCTTATCACGATATTAGCTCTCTGGTCACATCTATTAACTATCATATACCCGGTAGAAATGTTCGTTCTAGTCGCACTTTCCATGTCAATTACAGCGATTTCACGTCACCCTCGGGCCGACTGCAAAACTACTTCAATCATCTGGAATCAGATGGCATTGACATTTTCAACCCTAACCAACCTCATTTTAGGAAGTGCTTGCTTCATGTATTGAAATAATGTTCATGCTTTGCAACTATTCAATTCCTGTGTTTTTCCTTTAGAGCGTTTATATGCTATCTGAAATGTTACTAACAAGTGCACCAATGTATAGGCTTTGGCTGTTTTTGGGCACTCAAAATAAACAAACAAACAAACAAACAGGCCGCAGAAAATGCACATCTCTGGTTAGAGCATCGCGTGTAAATTTGGCGGGAATTTAGCGGTCCAATTTTTCCCCTTACTTTAGCGGGCAATTTTTTCCACTAGATTTAGCGGGAAATTTTTTCCGCTCAAATTTAGCGGGGAAGTGTTTTTCCGCCAAATTTAGCGGGAAGATTTTTAGCTAGATTTAGCGCGGAAACTCTTTCCGCTAAATTCAGCGGGAAATTTAGCGTCATCGTCATCGTCACTGATGACGTCATCAGTAACGTCATAAGGGTCACGTGACGTCATTGGTAATGTCACTGATGACGTCATCAGTGCCTATGACGATGAGGTCAACGTCACTCTCATCCTTATCGTCGTCATCACTGATGACGTCATCAGAGACGTCACCAGTGACGATGACGATGATGTCATCGTGATGACGCCATCGTCATCGTCATCGCGCGGTTACGCCGACGCCCGCGCCGCTCAAGCCGGAAACGGGCGCCTAAGAGCTGCGCTCTAAAAACATTTCAATATTTACATAACATATATCAACACAAAAAATAATGGAACAAAAAATGAGATGACTCATCGCGCACACACACTGGAAAATTTCACAGCAAACAAAATCGCAAGTGCTGCTGGCCAATAAACACTAAACAGGCTTAGAACTGCTGATTCGTAGTTTAAAGTAACAAAGCAGGGACAGTAAATAATCGTGAATTCTAGTTACAGCTATTTCATTTGCCAACTCATTCTAGTCAGTTGTGGTCAGACGAAATGGGAAAAATTTGAACAAGCTAAATCTGGCAAAAACATATTCTTACGTCCTGACTACGAAAAATGTGAGTGGGTAGCAGGATGTTACCTTGACAAAATTCGGATGACTTATGAAAGACTTTATGTTAATGGCACAACGTTCCTTTCCAGATTTCATCTTTCATGCACTCTAAGACAAAAGGCCGTCATAGAACACTACCTTTGGAGTGATCAAACGTCCCATCATATGTAAAAACCAGGGTCAAAATGACGATGCTACATGCAGTCAAACAGCCGGTGGCCGAAACTAACTTCCTCACAATATGACATGCGGGCCGGCAAGTAACAGCCCAGCCCCTTCGAGTAAGGCCTAGCAAACAGCACTACATTTCAGCGGAGTGAGGAACATAGGGCGCATATTCCTATTTGACGTGTTCCACGTGCCATCGGACGCTCTAAACATCCATTTCCCAACTCTGGTACCGTACCTATGTGTATGTTCAGTAAGGACAACAGTGGTGCGCCCGACTGGCCTGATGACGTTTCGCTAGATTGATTGTACTTTTACAGCAGGCGGAGAACGCCCCGAAAAATCGTTATACAAGGAATGGCCAGGGTGACTTCAATGAACACAGCGTATGCTTGTCGTAAGCGACGATGAATCGCTGTGCACACTTGTGGGCAACTTGGGGATTCAAAGCGCTTGGCCGAGGTTACCCCTAGCTCCGACAATCGTCAGTGGTCAGCTGCACCGTGAGGGAACCATGGGCAACTGGTCACGCGAGCGGGGTTCCGCCGCTGATAAAGGGCCGTCGCAGCGGATGCGCGGGGGCTTTTATGGCGCGTTCACACTGGAAGCGGATCCGCGCGTTCTCAGCCGCAATGCGGCTAGGATCGAGCGGTTGGAGCGCGTTTTTGTCAATCGCTTCGGGACCAATTTCTCCCAGCCGCTTTCACGAACCGCAAAGCGGCAACCAATCACAACGCGACGCTGACGTGACGTCAATGACTTTCGGAAGAAGATGGCACCTGTCGCTGGTGAGGTGTCCAAGGCGCTGTAGTCCTATTGTGACAGCAGACAAATCAACGGAGAAACGTGATGTTCACGTCCATCACTTGAATCCGCCTCGAAAAGAATTGACTCGTGATTTTAACGGGCTTCGCACCAGTGATTTGGTTCGGGGAGAGTTCGCTTATTAGACAGTTTTAGTGGATCGTATACGCAAGGACTGCGTTGCTAGCGGGAGCTCGTGCCGTCACTTTGAGCATGGATTGAGCACGCGCCCCCAAGGCCCGCAATCCTTAGCGTACGCTCTACTAAACCTCTCTATTATTACGGGTGCCACAGCCCGAAGCTTGCTGCCGTAGAACGTCGGAACCCGCAGCTGATCGACCGAAACGTCAGCTTTTCTACCCACTAAGATAGTCGCGTGAACTATTGAAAGTTTTCGACACCGTGCACGACCAAAACGACGGCCGATAGAGACGTCGTGAGCCTGACTGCGCAGCCAACGCACTACCGCAGAGCGGGCAGGGTGCCTGCGCTAGCTCGACCTGTAACGTTTACAACTAACAAAAGAAAATAAAGGAAACATACTCAAGGAATAAAGTCAACGTACCAGACGATGCAGAGGTAATTCATACAGCGTTTATTTCAGCTTAATGTCAAACAAAGAGTAGACTGGATCGCCGTGCGAGTGACGGGAGGAGAGTCCGCCACCAACGAAGCTACGACCAGCTAGCACCGAACACATTCCCCGCACCACGGTTCACCCCACCGCTCACAAGTTCGAAAATGATAAGAGCGAACGAGGGGGGAAAGTGGCCCTCTATCCGGAAAACAAGGTCAGCTATTCATGCGGGAAGGGTCCACTTCGAAAAAGAAAAAGAAGGTCGGGGGCATCCTGTTTTGAGTCAGCAAGGCGCGGCCTAGCTGGGCTTTGCTTGTGGGCGAAGTCGAAGGATCACAGGCGAGTTTTGCGGGTCCAGGCCTCTTTTTTCGCTGTCTGAACTCGTGATGCGTGCGAACTAGAGTGCCTTCATGTGAGCTTCGCATAGAGTGATGCCAACTGCCTGTTTCCCTTTCCCACCCCTCTCCCACCGCCATTTTGTTCCTCATTGTTTCCCGTGCGCCGGAAAGTGGCTTTTGTGTCCATCGGTCCTCCCATCCGAGGGGCGAAAATGCTAATCCTCCCTCCGTGGGTTCCACAACGCTGCTCCGAACTTGTGAGATAAGGTGCTTGTTTCCGGGAGGGTTATAAGCCCCACGGATAATCGCCGTGAACCAAAATGGCTGCTGGTTTGTCGGCGAGTGGTATTACAAGGGCGGCATCACCCTAGCAAAGCGCACATGAAGGCTCCCTAGTGCGAACTAGGGTGCCTACATGTTTCCGCCGCTCCGCTGTTTAGGGTGGCGACAACGTTTGTGATACCTGTTGCCGACAAACCAGTGTTGCCTACCTCGTTACCATGGCAACCTCGGCTGTTTTCGTCCACCATTTTGTCACACTCGCCGGTCGTGCCGCTAATCCTCGTTAGGGCTAACCCGGCTAGGGAGCGCCCACCGCTCTCGTTCCGACGGCGAGGTTTCGGCGTGCGATGCCGGTCTGTTGCGTTCCATCTTGTCGCGGGAACTCGCGTTTCGACAAAAGCAACGCACACTTCCTGCTCGCAACTTCAAAATAGGAAATACCTGAATAAAGAGAGCTACAGCCACCACGACCGCCATCCCGCTGAGACTCCGACTCCTCGTATGAACGGAAACGGATGTGGCCTCACAGTGTTGCCGGGCTTTCTAGACTACAGAAACTCAACGTTGTTTACGTTTAGCGAAATAAGAAGTGGGAAAAAATGGCGGTGGGAGAGGGTCTGGGAAAGGGTAACAAGAAGTTGGCGCCACCCTAAAGCGGAGCGGAAACATGTAGGCACCCTAGTGCGAACATCCCCAATAAATATCTTCAGAGTGCCAAAATAGCAAAATTGGCTTTGGATCGTAAATTAAAGTGGATTTTGGATTGTAAAACAGCGTTGCCAAACGCAAATCTTAAAAGATCACGCGTGATCGCCGAGAAAACGCCAACCGCCTCTCGCCAATCTCCAATCGCCTCTCGGTGTGTTTGAACGGGGTCGCTCGCGAGCCGCATCAGCAACCGCTTCGCGAACGCGGCTACGCTTCCAGGTATGAATGCGCCATTAGGGATCGCGGCGCGGGCGATAACGGCGGCAAATACCATATCAGCCAATACTGGCAAACTCGCGCGGAGAGCGGGCGAAAACGGGATCGTAGCGCTCCTGGCGAGCTCGCGTCTCCGCCATATCGCGTCAGCTTACGTCTGTGCACCGGCGCTACTCGTACGTCCGCGCAGCTCGCGCACGCCAGCAGTATCGTCTGCTACAGGTGTATCCGACTCTGGTAACCAAGTCACGAAACTGTCCGATGCAAACTAGGTCACGCGATCGCGATCACGCCTGCACATTTGTATCACTCCGCTGCGCCACTCGTCGTCCGCGCCGCCCGCGCTCGCCGAGTATTTCGTCTGCTACGGGTGTATCAACGGTATCGTCTGCTACAGGTTTAAAAAGTGCCCTTTCATGGTCTGAAATTTAGTCACAGGAGATGTCAATACGTAGGCTGGCCGCTGGCGTCTATGTCCGAGCCTTGCATCTGTTCGGTATTTCGGCATAGTTTTGAGATGTAAGTACATATTTCAAGGTGCCCAACTTCAAGGCCGTTAATGTTTCCTTGTATTGTCTGGATATACCAGGGCCCGAGTGCGCAGTCCTTTCCACCAGCCTCTCGGCGATCAATGTGATCGGCGGGTAAAGGGGTGCTCTGACGTTCGCCGCGTATCAGTGAATTGTAGTGGCCCGGACGCTTTTCTTGTTTACAACGTATTCGCGGTACAACGCGGCCGGAGTCTCCTGCCGAATTTGAAAGTAGACATTCATCACGACCTTTCGCGTCTGACGCCCAAATGTGCCTTTGCGAAAGGACGTTGAAGTGACTCGGTGAGGGAAGCTGCGAAGCATATAATTCGGCCATTTCAGGAACGAAATCACACAGAAAAACCGAGCGCTGCAGCCGTGTTGCCAGCGGATGTACGTGTTTTCGCCAAACTAGATGCATTTGCATATATTAATAAAAACATAAACTTTAGATATTTATTTCCTTCAGTTGCAAATCATCCTCAGCAGCACACATCTGTAATATTGTGCAATGTTTACGCACAAAAACGTTATTTAAAAAGAAAACCTTTGCGGACTACTTTGTGGTGCGTAGGAATGCTTTTCTCGAAGTTGCGAACCGTTCTTCAGCCTTTGGCTGCGCTCAGACGGAAGCTGGAACGAAGTATAGCATGACGAATTCTCCCCAACGCATTGGTTTTGCCTATCTCCGTGCGAGGTGACCAATTAAAAGAAATTGTCGCTGGTATTCGGTGCTTTTAATGTTAGAAAATAGGTGCCACCTCATGAGTAAAGGCCATTTTCTTCTCGTGGTAAAGACGTTAGACATTTTAGTGGGCAGTTTTCGGGCTCTCCTGAAGAAAACACACTGTCACAACTTATCTTAATCAGACAAAACACGAACGTTCCTTCGCGCTGTTTTTCTTTCTTTTCTTTTTTTTAAGGGCAATGTACAAACATTTCAGAACATAGCTACGTTTCAACTTACTTTTCTTATCAATCAATTTGTTTTGTTATTGCAATTCCCATTTCTTATGTATGTCATGCTTATAACCGTTTTGTCGTATAGGCGAGCTGGCTAATCCCGTTAACATCGTCTCGGATGAAGAAGAAAAAGGCAATTTCGAACCAGGTACGTTACTGCAATATCAGTATGCTTTGGAAGAAGTCGATTGTGCACATGAAAAATTTGACGCCATTGCTGAAATTGGTAAAAGCGGAGTACAGAAAAAGCGGACTTCTCGCGCTTGCAAAAGAAAAAAAGAAGAGGGCGTCGTAGCGCAAATAAAGGTGATTGCGGTCACGTTATGTACGGTGCACAAATTCCGAGTGTTAGCGCCGGGACGACTGACGCTGCTTTTGCGTCTTTTACGACAAAAGCCGGCACCCGTTGTACGGTCCTGGAACTCCTTCCATTATTCAAACTCTACTTTCTTTTATGTTTGAGACTACAGTGGCTAAAAGGTAGTGTAACGAACGAAACCGGAGAAGCGGCACAGCGTTGGAAGACGGCCGCGGGTGGCGCTGGCGCTTGCAGCCGTCGTTCCGGCTATGGCTCGGCTTGGCCGCCCAATGCCCGCCAGCTCGGCCGATCCTGTCGATACACTGTCGTCTGCTAGTTTCACATTTTTATGCCTTAGAACGAAATCAACATGTCGTTGGAAGTTCACTGGGAAAATATTGTTTTGAGGTATTTATATTAGTTATGAAGCGTGTTAGGTGCTCTATCTGCCGCCGATTGAGGCATCCTAACGGAGCTGCGGATCAACGCCGCCACGTTCAAAGGGCGGCCGTTCCGATGCATGGTAGGCTACGCGGTAACTACACTACCTTTAAGCCACGTAGCGACACTATGCCGGCGCGTTCTCTATTCCTCCGGCTTTTATGTTGTTGTTGTTGGTGTTGTTTTCTTTTCTTTTAATTTTATTTGACGTTGTAACCATTGCGTATTTTGCTTTACATTGTTTGGCTAGTTTTTACTCTCTTTCCTTTGCTTCGGCCAACGTTGCTAAAACACTCAGTTGGGAAACTCGCTCTTGAAACCTGGGCCGCTGGCGTCCACCGAGACCGAGCTAAATACGATAACAGTACCACCCGTTAGCGACGAGTTGAAACATGAAAGTTGCTTCATATGGCTAAATTGTTTATTGAAGACCATTCCTCAATACATTCGCTTTTTCCCTACGGAAAGCTTAAACCGAGAACACTTGCCAGCACGGCAGACACCCAAAAATATACAGCAAGCACGTTCAAAGACAAAAATAGAGCGAAAAAGAAAGAAAACCCACCGAGGAGAAATGGCAAGCCATCGCAATACAACATAATACAATTTTTTAAAGAAAAGTACATCACTTAACACTCGAAAATGACAGCGAGAAACAAACACTGACGGACTGCAACTGACCCAGTGCTACCTCCAATTGCCCCAGCGCATCTCACAAAGGTCACAATGGTTCACCACAATACCACATTATACAAGTTTTTCAACAAAATAAAATAAGGTAACGCTAGACCCCTCAACAAAACAGCAAAAGGAGTAAACACAACAGCAGCTCAACTGCTCACAGTGGTACGTCAGATACTACTAAGTTAGAAGTACGCAACACATGGAACTAGGGGTGCGCCGTCATGCTCGCTGCGTCCCCCGCATGAAATGATAGTGGCAGCGGAGTGCACTCTCTTGCCACAAGCAGGCCTATGTACGACGTGTCTCGACGCGAATGGCCCAGCGAGACCAAAAATTCAGCTGATTTCGGGCACACGTAACCCCTTTCGGTAGCTGTTAGGGCATAGGCGCCAGCTCTCCGTACCCTGCGAGATGGCGCCACCGGCCCTTCCGTGACTCGACGGAACCAGTAAGTGCAGCCGTGCAGTTCACGGAGTGGCCGCTGCGGGAGAAATGGCAGCGTTGCGATCGCCATTAGCTCGGTACAGGGATAAGGACCGGCGCCACTTTTTCAGAGCAAGCTCTATAACAGTTTTTCAACTGAGTGGCTCTAGTTACGTTAGCTTCGGCGCTTAGTACCGCCGGTTCGTCTGCTCGTCTGCTACGATATGCTCGGTCTGAGGGTCGTCTGCAGCTTTGTTGTCTTTGCTTTCTATGCTGTCGTCTGCGATAACCTCCTATTTTTCACTTCGATTGAGTTTCTAATCTTAAATATTCATATATGTTTTTTTTATATTTATTAAACATATTAAAAAGTGTAAGCTCGTTATACATTTCTATTCGGATTTTGTTTGCGTAAGCGGGCATATCTGCTATGGGTCATCGTTTGTTGATCATACAGCCGCCTCCGGGCATACACCGGCACATACTTGGAGATGGCAGGCATGCCATGGGCTGCCTACCACTGCAAAAACAAGTTTCTGCGATGTGGTGGAAAATCCTTCTTCCCTTTTTCTGAAGACCGATCAAACGTGAGTAATTAAAAGTTACTGGAGCGTTCAAATTAAACTGGAAGAGCTATCCAAGTCTGGCTTCAAAATCACCGCTGACGCTTCATCAGACGATTATGACAACTCAACGGAGATCGCGGAGAGCTTCACGGACGACGGACCAGACGTAAAATTGAGCACCCAGTCCTATATAGCCGGGTGAACAGCCAGTCAGATCTGTCATCATGCTTACCAAGTTCAACTGCAATCAGAAACATGGAACACCTCACTAGACATTTCGTTGAAGAACGAGACATATTCGCATGCGAAAATTACACCACCTTTCGAATTAGTTCGTCACCTAGCCGGTAACATCAGCCGTGCCTTCGGCACAGACAAAAGTTCAGCTGAAGGCGGACTTGAGGCCGCTAATCGACGAAACAAAAGGCGCGGTAGTGCAAAGCTTGCCTGGGCACGTATACGTCAACAAGGTACCCCTTTGAATGTACCTGTTGAACTGCTTGCCGTCAAGCGAGCAAACGAAAATACCTGCCAAAGTCACTGGGAAAAGAAATGCGAAAGCAAGAGGTCACACACTGCTTGAACGTACGAAATTGCAGCGTGCGACTCACCAATTTTACGAACAGTTTGACGGTGAACTACGTCATTTCTTCCTCTCTTTTTTGTTTTTAGTTCCTACCAATGCCGCGAAAGCAAAAAAACAAAGGTGTAACAAGCAGCTGAAAAAAACAAGTGAAGCTCTTTCTTTTTCGATCAGTTTCGTCGTGTTGCTTCCTCTTTGTTTTTTGTGGACTCAACACCGATGGCGACCACCACCTGCTCAACGATGGTCGTCGCTGAAAGGAGTTTCTTTTCTGGGTGATTTCTATCTTTGTATCGCCTGCTCACTTCTTTGTTTCATTCGCCGTCGTTCGCGACTGTGCCCCATTTCTTTTTTATTTTCGTCCGGGATGGCGACCCCATCTTTCCTGCAAAGTTCGGGAAGTGTTTGCACGGTGATTTTTATCGTTACTTTTTACAGCGGAGCTGTTAAGGATTTATTTCCCCAGGATCGTGTCCGGCACCAAACAGACGTCGACATCCGTTGTCGACAGAACTTGCCGCCGTCGCTGATAATCGGCGGTAGCTGTCCAGAGCGTTGGGGGGTGTTTGCCGGTTGTCTGCTTGTCGCCGTCGCTCATAGATCGCGACAACCTTTCCAGCCTCGGCAACCAGACAACTGGTTGGTGCCGTCGCTCATAGATGGCGGCAACATTTCTTTGGAGGAAGAAGAGCGGGAACGGAACGAGCAGCGATGTGCGCAGAAGCGCGAATGGTTCTGCAACCGCCGCGAGGCCGCTATCGCCTAAAGTTCCACTGCGTCTAGTGCTTCGGATTCCCTTGCGGAAGAAAAGCAGATCGCTCGCCTGGAAAGCCACCGCCGAGAACAGAAGCTACAGCTCCGCTGCACTTCCTTCTTCACCAGGGTAAAAAGGCTGAAAGTTTTTTTTTTTTTGCTTTTGTGCCGCAGAGGCTGGTGCGCTTGCTCTGATAATATTCACATATTGTTTGCGCACGCTTTAATGATCACTCTATTCAGGTATAAATTTTGTGGCAACTCAGTTTGTAACGGATCAACAGTAACCCCTTACGACATAGTTCGAGTCGCTAAACGCCTTTTTACCATCTTCCCATACGCGCTTCAAACATGTGTGATCACCTGAGCAGGCGTTTGAGACCGCAAAATAAACTGCTCTCTCTTTCTTTATGCGGGCGTTGTTTTTGTTTTTCCTTTCAATTACGATCAGTGATACCGCTTTGCAAGCGGACTGACCGTAATTAATTGTTTCAGCTGTTGGGGTGACGAAACGGGGCTCGCAAAGCTCGAAGACGTCGCGGGGCCTATACGTTTCCATTGCGTCGTCTGCTTCTATACACTTTGAGTCCGCTAGAGGCACCACTGTCACGTTCGCCGCAGCTCCCCTGGGTATTCGGAAGAGTTTCCAGTATCGGCGAAGTTATATCGTATATGATAACGGTGATTAAATGTCTTCGTCTCGTTGAACCCGTGTGCTGTGGTATTCCCCGAGACGGGTATAGCAGCAAGGGATTTTACACACAGCTCTAGGCTCGTTCGATTTGCCTGCACTGCCTGCACCGGTGCAGAAAAGTGTA
>JAZHYW010065122.1:0-20287 GCA_037355805.1 Ixodes ricinus | reverse complement strand
ACATAGAAAGTCACCATATCATTGATATATTATATACAATTATTTTCGAAACCAAACGCTTGGGTTTGTTCACCGCACATCGCAGAGATCACCAGGCAATGGTCTTTCACTTCCGTAATAAAAAAAGTGAAGACACAGAAACGGTCCTAAACACACGGAGAGAGTGTTACGGAGAGTGGTAGCGAATAAAAATAAATAAATCAGAATAAAATTACCCAACTCCGATCTTATCGAAAATTGCGTTAAATAGGCAAAAGATTTAGGTTTAAGCGGTGGCAAGGTGAGAGGTCCACGCCTGGTGGAGAGTCAGACAAAGAAGTCGACGACACGTAAAGGTAAAAGAAAAAATCAAAAATTTATTCAAGACGAAAAACTCACCTGCACATGGCAAGAACAAAAACCAACTCCTCCGGGCATTCCCTAAACGGGACACAAACAAAGGGGTGCGAACACGCTCTCTACAGCACCGTCAGGCCTCTACACCATGACGAAATAAACCCAACAACTGAAAAATGCTAGCAGTTAGTAAGAAAACATTTAAAAAAAGTTCTGCAAAACCGCACCCGAGAAACGAAGTTCAGCGGGTGAAGAAACACACACGAAATTAAAAAAGTCTTAACCGACCAACGCCGAGTCCATTCCCACGACACTGAAGCTTGGCAGGATGACGACGTCCAGATGATGCTCGAATCTGTTCTTCACACGATTACGCACATCCACGACGGCTGTGCGGAACAGTGGCTGCGCTGAACAAAGTGAAGAATAGATTCGAGCAGCGATGCACGAGAAGGTAACCGAGACGTAACATGCCTCGAACTTCATATCGGGAGCTTTCGAGGTTGTTACTACAGTTACTCAAACTTTCTCTTTCCTCTCCCCTTCGTCAAAAGAACACGTCAGCCGGTGATTACTTCCCTAGCAGCACAGAGTTGGCCAGTCATCGGCCAATGGCTGGCAATGGTCCTTGGCCAAGTGACCAGACAATGGCCAGAGAGCTGGCCGGTGACTGGCCTTTATCTGGCCGTTAGCCAATGGCCACTGGCCATCAGCCATCGGCCAAGCATTGGCCAAAGAATGACCACTCTCTGGCCACTGGCCAAAAGACCATCGCCAGACATTGGCCATTGTTTGGCCAAAATCCGTGCTGCTTGTGTTTTCATCTCGGGAGAAGGCCACTCTTCACAAACGGTTATGCTTAACAAGGAGGCTAACTTCGAACCAATTAGCCTCCGGGCAGAATAGACAAAAGTATATTTACCAACACGCATGTTTTTAACGTCAGTTTTAGGGCTTTGCTGTCTCCAAAAGAGATATTTCTTGGGTGCTATCGAATCTCCGGGGAGACAGACAGAGCACGGCCGTTTCAAGGGATAAAACGCTTGAAGCCTGGGCGAACTCGCGGTGTCGTTTCACGCGTGCACGGATGGCTGGTTTCCAAATTTTCCCACATCCCTAACGAAAATGGCCCCACTTCGCGTGTGCGTCTGCGGGATTTTCGTCCCCGCGCCACCGGTTTTAGCGCGCACGCGGCGTTGTTTTGGCCGGCAGAACTGTTGTTGACCGCCGTCGATATTGTAGGGCCGTGGTGTCCTCATCCTTTCAGGAAACAATTCTTTTGCTTTCCCTTGTGCAATACTCTGATTGACTGACTCCTCCTGCACTCTCAGAAGTAAGGGTATATTCTAACTGCCTTTGGCCGATATACGACTCCCCAAAACTTCAGTTCGACGTAGAGCGTGCTGACGTCTAACCGACGTTCCCAATTTTTACAGGCGGCTTTATAGTCGAGTGGTAGAACTTATTTAAAAAGCTCATGTGCGTGTTATTGACTACAAAAATAGTAATTGGGGCTTTCTCGCCAGTACTGCAAAACCTCAGTGTTTTCATTCTGCAGTCTTTGATTCACTCTTTAGCTGCCTAATGAGGTATATCTCACCGTTCTCAAACACCTCGTAGAGGTTTAGGCAGTCAGATCGACGTCATCGCGCTGTACGTCAAACGGAAGTTTCGGGGTGTCGTAAGTGGGACAAGGGGTGTAAGAATATACCTTTTTTTCGGAGAGTGTGGGTGGCCGTCGCTGTTCGCCACGTCAGCGACACATTCGTACAATTTCACTTCCTGTGACACAGGGTGCGCTGCTCGCTTTACTGTCACGGGCCGTCCTATCTAACACAACGAGCGCGAAAGGTCGCGCTTATCTGCTGGTTCTGAAAGGGCGGGACGTTCATATAGGCCGATGAAGGCCCCGAATCAATACTACGCCTGCCGATTTCCACACATATAAAATTAATGACGCCTGCTGGTCTGTTAAGAAGTGTTGCTTTCTATTGTGAACACCTCCAATGTAGCTTGCCGCCTATATTAAAATTTAAATAATTCACAAATATAACATGGTGGAGCTACTGTCTTCAATTTTAATCTGGGAATGTTGAAAAAAGGCAAAAATATTTCCAAGTTTGTGAAGACGCGCAATTCGCAAGTTCATTTCGAGCCGGAAAAACACGTTTTGTACGATATTGATGCTTAAATATTGGACATACAAACAAAATATCACACTTCCTTGACTTGCTTTTCGTGTAGACAACTATCGATATATAAAATGTTAACAAAAATAAATAAATAAAGAAATGTTCTTTTTTTTTAGAAAATCGATTTTAATATATATGGTACGTTTTGGTGTTTGCGTAACATTAACGTAAGCGTCCCGAAAAGGATATTTTATACAGCCCAGTAATTTTACAATATATATAAAGAGCGTGTTCAGGGCTCTCCGTGGACAGAAAAAAGATATTGATGTAACTCCAAGTAGATCGCCAGTATTTAATTGTAAAGTTTCGTCAACAACTGAGCGAGGGGCCACATTTGACATTTTTACAGAAAAAAAGCAAAACGCCTTAAATTATTTATATTGTATTAGAGCCTTTTATATGTGTTCACAGAGTGCTTGAAAAAAGATAATATAATGTGGACTGAAAATCCACGGCGGGAGATCCATCGAAACATCCGACCAACGACGGATGTGAAAAACACTGCTTTCCGCCGCGGCCTCTTTTAAAATTCATAAGTCGAGAACAAAAAATCCGACGGAACTTGCGGTTTGTGGCAACTGCGTCTTTAGAGACGACCCCGAAAACATATATTTTTTTCAGCTAAACTGAAAAATTTGACCTTTTTTGCCTGCACGATTTGAGATGAAATCACGTCGAAGAATAAACCACCCGTTGTTGCAGTTTCCATCAAGGGTTTCGCTCTTCCTCTCAGTTATATATATATATATATATATATATATATATATATATATAATATATATATATATATATATATATATATATATATATATATATATATATATATATATATATATATATATATATATATATATATATATATATATATATATATATATATATATATATATATATATATATATATATATATATATATATATAGATAGAGGGTGTTTCACGAAAGGTGGACAAATTCGATATTGCGAGAACTATGCGTCGCACCAAAAAAAGGCTTGTGTCGTTTTAGACCTGGGCCAGGGGCCTATTTAAGAAAATTATTAAAGTCCGAGATAATTATATTGTTAATTATTTTTGCGTAATTAACTTTTTTAATATTGGGTTTAAGGGCATGGTTTCAATTAGAAAATTGCTCATCATCATCAAAAAACACTAAATCAACAAATTGCAGAACGATAGAAGGCACGCGAAGCATTTTACGGCTTTCTGAAAACCGTACGAATTCGACGGGTTTTTAAGTTTCGGTTTGTTATCGGAGCGCATCTCAGCCCCGGCGGCAGCGCGCCCCGTGGAGAGATAGTGCATCCAACCTCTGCTGCGCTGTCATCGCGCGACGCAGCAGAGGCTGGTTGCGCTATCTCTCCACGGGGCGCGGTGCCGCCGGGGCTGAGATGCGCTCCGATAACAAACCGAAACTTAAAAACCCGTCGAATTTGTACGGTTTTTCAGAAAGCCGTAAAACGCTGCGCGTGCCTTCTATCGTTCCGCAGTTTGTTGATTTACTGGTTTTCGATGACGCTGAGCAATTTTCTAATTGAAACTATGCCCTTAAACATAATATTAAAAAAGTTAATTACGGAAAAATAATTAACAATCTAATTTTCTTGGACTTTAATAATTTTCCGAGAAAGGGCCCTGGCTCCAGGACCAAAAAGACACAAGCCTTTTTTGTTGCGACGCGTAGTTTTCGCAATATCGAATTTGTCCACCTTTCGTGAAACACCCTGTATACATATCATGAAAGCTGACACATTCCTATATAAGAAAATTGCTTCCAAAGGTAAATATAATTATTTCAGAAACAAATACCTTTGAATACGAGAAGAATTGATTAAAAACAACATTTCGCATTAATAATTTCCTAAATAAACTTTATTTTGCATGAAGGATCCTCGGAATGGTCTAACAGAGTGGGCAAGGCAGCGAGCCGAACCATGTGGCCACTGCTAAACTTGTTCGTCTTTTTGACGCAGGTTAGTAAGACGCAAACTGGTTAGTGAATTGAAAAGCGATTTTATGTGTTTGGTTGTGCTGCCTTGTTCAGACGCGTTATGCGATTGTATTCCGAGTTGTTTCGACTCATTCTGCTTTATTGCTCTTCTCCTGAGCGGTGATGTGGAATATGAACCCCGGGCCGGAGATAGCTGAGCAACTGGCATGCGATTCTTGAAAATCAGGAGGCAAACACCATAGACCTAAAGGCAATCCAAAACAAGTTAGACTCTCATATATCGATGCAAACAGAAGATTGGCTTACAATCGAAGAAGAAAATAGAGTCATTTGCACAGACTGCTCACAGGATAGACAATTTTGAGCGTTCGGTTACTGAGCTCCAAGAGGGAAATTGCATCTCTAACGGTAACAATTGATGTTCTGGAAAACCACAGTCGAAATAATAACTTGACTGTTTAAGGCGTCAGTGAAAATGAAACCGAAACAACCAATTCACCCAGGGAAGCCGTTTTAACAGAAATATTTGAATAGAATGCTGGGGATCAAAGTTAACAGTCACGAACGTATTCATCGGTTGGGGAAACGAAAGACTGAACAAGACTCGGCTTGTCATTATACGACTGTTTGACTTCAATGAAAAAATGAAGCTGCTAAGGAACCTACACAAACGAAAGGGCACTAGATTATCATTTTTTATTAAAATATTGATTTTTCATTATCAAATTTACAAAATTGTGTTTTGATTTCATTAGTGGTTTGTTCCAAATAAGATCAAGAAAAAGAGCAACAACCCATGGATTACAAAATAAATAATTCGCATCAAGCGCATGTTAAAACGCATTCGAAGATCACCTCGGCGCCCGGAAATGGAAATTAATCAACTAAGAACCTCAGCATAGGGATGCAACTAAAAAAGCTAAATATGACTTTCTTTTGTAACTCTCGTTAATTTTCTGAGGGATGCACCATCTAAATTCTGAAGGTTTCTGTCTGGAAGTAAGTCCAATCTTATGTCTTTAACTATTGACGGCTCACAGGTAATTTCATTTAAACTTCATTTCATATATTGTCCTCAAATCGCCCGAAGGTATTACATGAGGGGGATGGACAAGGTGACTATATTCTAATACAAAATACACTCGAATGTAAGCTAAGGCAAAACATCAGTACGTACTGAAAAAAAGGAAGCATACAGTATGCTTCAACTGACCAAGCAGACGACAGTCAGTGGCAGCGCAAGTGCATATACCAATAAAAGGTAAAACGTGCAGGTGGTGTACACGCAGAGTACGCGTAGTTAAAAAAACAATTAGTCACTGAACAAAGCTTCACAGGCTTCTTTGAAAAGAGCGACGTCCGCCAGACCCGCAATGGACTCAAGTATACTGTTCCACTCTTTAATGGCTAATGGCAAAGGCGATTCTCGAAAATTGTTTGGTGCGATTAGGTGATAATCTTATCTTGAGGGAATGATCAATCCTTTGAGAAATACGGTGCGGGGACGCAAAAGTAGCTTCTTGAGTTCCTGGTTGAAGTAGTAGTTTTTGTGTAAAAATAAATGCCTCGCCTGTTTACGCCTGCCTACTTAGGGTGATTGCCAGACTGCTCTTGATTTTAGGGCAGCTACACATGGATGAGTGTGAGTAGTCTTTACAAATAAAACGCGCAGCTCTGTTTTGAGCGTATTCTATAGCTTCTGTGTAAGATTTATTTGCCATGGGTTCCAAATCAGGCTAGCGTATTCAACTTTAGAACGAACAAATGATGTGCACGCAAGGATGCGGACCTATGGAGAGCTATGTACAGGCGTCTTTTCAAATATCCGAGGGAATGGTTTGAACTACCCACAATAAGGTCTATGTGTTCCTTCCAATCCAGTTTTTCCGCTAAGATAACGCAAGATACTCTATACTCTGTTACGTTTTCAAGATTTGCTGGCGAGTGTATAATCAAAAGCAACATTGCTTGTCTTGGTCGAGAACGTCATGACTTTGGTTTTTGATACGTTAACACCCATTTGCCAATCCGTACACCAAGCTGTGATGGAATCAAGATCACACTGCAGTTGCGAAGCATCGTCCGAGTTACGTATTTGCCTATAAATACCGCAATCGCCAGCAAAGAGTCGAATTTTAGAGGTTATGTTTGTCGGAAGGTAGTTGATATAAACAAGAAAAAGAAGCGGTCCAAGAACTGAGCCCCGTAGAACTCCGAATATTACATTTATTATATAGAAGTTTCTTTGTTAAAGGTTACTGATTGTGTTCGGTGCGAGAGAAAATTAAGGATCCAATCGGTGCACATAGGGTGAAGATTTAGACTGCCTAACTGTTTTAGTAACCGCTGGTGAGGAATCCTGTCAAAAGCCTTAGAGAAATCTATAAACACAGCATATGTTTGAACCATAGTATGAATAGCTTCATGAATCTCGTTAACCAATTCAAATAACATGTTTCACACGATTTATGTTTACGAAAACCGTGTTGATTGAAAAAGAGAAGGTCGTTGTCTGAAAGGTGGCTCATAATGTGACTATATAATATATGTTCTAAAAGCTTACATGGGAAACTAGGCAGTGATATAGACGGGTAGCTGTTACGATAATTTTTGTCACCGGACTAAAATGTTGGCAGCACTTTTGAATGCTTCCAACCTTTAGGAATGATTCCTAAGTCAATACTCTATTGGTACAACAGCTTCAGGAGACTACAAGAGTACGGGGCAGTTAGCTACAGCAATGTGGCAGTGATATTGTCATTATCTAGACAAAATTAACGAGGAAGATTGTCGATGAGTTTGTTTATACCAAGAGAAGTAAGTCTAACTTCGCCTAGAAAAGGAATGTTGACATCGGGATCACAGGTTAGCAGTGGGAAAATCTCACTGGTGAATAGTTCTCAAAAGAATACGTTCAAAGAGTTAGCACATTCAAGATCAGACATAGGGTTACCTTCGTCGTTAATAAGCCCGGGCTTCCGTGGCCTTCTGGGGCCCAATAGTACTCCATAAGTTTCTTGGATTTGATTTCAACATAACTTTGGGCTTTACTCTAAAAAAAGTCTTCTTTCGCTCTTTTCACTTCGATTTTACATACCTAGCACTCTGATTTTAGTAACGGTTCCATGAGTCCGTATTATTTTTATTATTTTTTTGCTTTGACTAGAGACGTTTTTTTTTGTAATGAGGAGGTTGTTTAAAGGAGACTCAAGCAGTTTTCGGGGAAGCTACGTTTTGGTGCGATGGCGTTAAGGAAGTGTCAGTGAATGAGTATCTTCAGTTTTAAAAGGCAGAACCGCCTATTAATCACGCAGGAATAAAATACGTGCGGACTCTTTCCTGTACTTGCGAGGACCAATGAAATTATCGTATGTTTGAAAATTTTGGCGGCCTTTGTAAAGTTTCGCTAAAGAAACAATTTTCAGTTTATTTAAATATGTTGTGCATGATAATTTCACAAGACGTAAAGTAGTTCTAGTTTAGAATACGCGATACTGCAATTATCGTTTCACAAACAAGGGACTACGTTTTCTCCTTGCCGTCCTCCGCGGGGGTGAATTTCCCGTTCCCCCAGGATGCGCGGAAGCGCACGTATCTGCGCGCACATGGCGTCGGTGTTGATCATCGACGTGGACGGCGTGGTGAAAGCTCATCGTTCCGAAGCGCTATCCTTGACTGTGAATTTTCGTCGTGTGTCGTTATGATAACCCAGCACGTACTAGAAGGGAAGACCCACCTACTCGTGCGGCGATGCCGTGGCGGCACTCTCAAGACAGCAGAAACGCCCGTGCCGTCGTGTTTGTTTACTTCGACTACAGTGGTGCTTTCTAAGCATTTGTGTCCTCGAACATCGCCCGGATTTCTTATTTGGCGCATTTCATGCGTGTGCTCAAGTTCAAGGTATTACTGGCGCGTACCGTATAAAGGACGCGAAGTTTCACGCGTTTTCATCACCGGAGAAAAGTTATTAGTGTTAGCAATCCTGAACGCTCGCAACGTCTATCTGATCACGAAATCATATTTCTACGTTGCTATATCGCTGCTAAGATTACATTGTCTTTTATAATCGTAGAAAATGCGTGTGGCGATATTTGTACTATTGCAATGTCGTGTATAAAGTCGTGATCGTCCAAGACGGCGTACGGCATCTTTTTATTTTCTTTTTTTCATCCACTGTACCCTGCAAGCCTATCAAGAAAAATCAATAATAAAGCTTTAGGCTATAGAAAACTGTCTGTCTCTATTCTGTTACGGCATTGAGTAGCAGTGCGTCCCCTTTTAGAGGGGCCGCTGAAACAGCTGACGGCGACCCGCTGTGCTTGTAGTAATTTCAGGTGTGTACGCGCGGCGCAGAGCTGTCGTTCCGGTCGCTCCGGTTGCAACGGACGCAGTCGTAGGTACGCGCTCGTTGCACATGTCTGAACCAGCCTTCCCCCCGTCCTCCCGAGGCGAAAGTCAACGTGGCGACATCGTTTGACATCACGTAACAGAGGTAACGCTGCGATGTCAAACGTTGGTTTGGTTACGACTTGCCCCAACCGCAAATCGAAGAACGCCCGAAAAGGTCTGCGTTTCATCGTCCTCGGAACCCGAACAGGACTCCGAAGCGCTGCTATCGTCCACATCGCACGTCGGAGTGGCGTCATAGGAAATCATCCCCAGGTCGGCTGTCCGCCGAAGAATTTCAACCTCCAACGGCATCAGGTCCTCGAGCGTGGAGAACGCCACCATGATCGAAGCTCGAATGACAAAGAGGTTCGGCCGATGCGGCTACCTCGGGATCACTGCGCGACGGAACGTCGTCCAACGCCATTGGCCCGAGATACTTTTGATAAGCGTGCGAGGACCAATGAGAGTGGTTTCGTTTTCGGATGGATCCGAGGTTTGGCGGCCTTCAATTACATTTTATTAAAGAAATAATCACCGTATGACTATACTATTTGGTTTTTAGGGATACTTGGGGCGTCTAAATTCAGCTGTCATCATCAAAACACGAACTCAAAAACCACTTGAGTGTCCCTTTAAAGACTTCGAAATCCACGGTTTTTTACATTAGAGAGAATCTTGATTTTCGGTACATGTGTTAGTCGTAACTTCAGCCAGGTTTTTTTCATTAGGGTCCAGTTCTCATCAATAGATCGGCACCCATAGTCCCTTTCAAACTGCACAAGAAAAGCCTCTAAGGCTGTAGAAATATCAGCTGTGTTTGCTTTCGCATAATCATAGATCACTTTTTCGCCATCCGGTTGGTCACGTATTGCAATGTCTACCGTTACTAAAACAACTTTGTGGTAACTAAGCTCTTTGAGAAAGGAAACGGATTTAACCTTTTCAGGTGTAGAAGTCAAAAATAAGTCAAGGATGGAATTCTCACGAGTCGAGCTTGTGTACCACCTGTTCTAGGTAGCTCGACCTTACACAAATCCAGAAATATTTGACACTGTGAGACATCTCTACAGCCATCTTTTGGTTCGTACGCAGTCCAGTCAATACCTGCCTTATTAAAATGATAATGCTAAGACTACTGATGCTAAAGTTATTGCCGATGAATCTAATGAATACTTCCAGTCAGTTTTTCGCAAAAAAACACCATTCATATTCTTCAGCCTCGAAGGTTTCGCTTCGTCATTGACGGATTTGAATGTATCTCAAGAAGGCATATTTAATTTACTACTTAATCTCGATGTTAAAAAGGCAAGTGGTCCAGATGGTATTAGCAACGCTTTTCTGCGTCGCTATGCTGAATGGGTCTCGCACTACTTGTTTGTCGTCTTTAACGCATTGTTATCACGATGTAAGCTTCTCTTCGACTGAAGAAATGATCGCGTCATTTCCGTTTTAAGGCAAATGACCTTTTGAGCGCCTCAAATCATCTTCTAATATCGCTAACATCGACATGTTGCAAGTTGTTAGAGCGCGTGGTTGTCGGCATCTCACACAGTTCCTAGAAGAAAACAAGTTGTTATCAGACATTCAACACGGCTTTCGGCACGGAGCATCAACTGTAATGCAGCTGATTAATACGTGTCACGACTTTGCGCTTGCAATCAATAACAGAGATCAGGTTGACGCAGTCTTCATAGACTTTGCCAAGGCCTTTGACAAAGTGCCGCACAATAAACTATTGCAAGAGCTTTACGCGATTGGAATTAACAGTAAACTTATCGAATTTATTAGATGTTACCTAGACACTCGCGTTCAATATGGCAGATTGGTAACCACTGCACTGACACTCTGCACAGTCACGTCGGGGATACAGCAAGGATCCGTTTTAGGACCTATTTTATTCTTACTATAAGTCAACGTTATCGTAAGCGCTCTTGATCCTGAAACTAAAGTGAAACTTTTCGCCGATGACTGCGTTTTATACACCACAATAAAATCAAAAGGCGATCAAACTAGACTCAACGACAATCTAGAAAACATTTTAAGTTGGTGTGTCAACTGGGAATGATTCTAAATGTTGATAAGTGTTCTGCCTTACGAGTATGTAAAAAACAGTCTTGAAGTATTCATACGTTATGGGAGGGTTAGTAATTAAAAAAATATATCGTCAGTTAAATACTTAGGTGTTACAATCACAGCAGGTTTGACCTGGAACGAACACATTGATAATGTTTTCTCCAGTGCGCTTAGAGCCCTATGGGCCCTCCGACGTAACCTCTCAGGAGCCCTGAGGCAGGTGAAGCTTGCAGCCTACAAAAGTTTAGTCAGACCTTGTCTGGAGTAGTTATGCTTGATGGTCTATGGCCCCACACTACAAAAAACATATCTAAACTTGAAAGAGTGCAGAAAACTGCAGTCTGATTTCTTTGCAACCGGTATAAAAGAACGGACAGCGCGAATGAAATAATCAGTATTCTTAGTCTTCAAACGCTTCAAACCCGGCACTTTGAAAAGAGGTTGAAACTTTTGTACTTGATATATAATGATTTAAATCACCTAAAACATTTCCTTACGTAACCCGAGTATCGCGCGCAAATACTCGTTTTAATAATGGCAAAATGATTTAAGAGTTTCGTGTACATAATATGATATCGTTTAAATTTTCGTTATTTCCAAGGACAATGACCGCATAAATCCAGCTGCCAAAAGATATAGTAGAAAGTGCCAGAGTCGAAGAATTTATTTAAAATTTGGAAGTCGTGCTCATCTGATTGTTTTGTAATGTTTTTGTTGTTGATGTTTTCCTTGAAGTTTACTTTGTTTTTAGGTCTTGCAGCTGGTATTGATGTCTTCTCAGTGTTGTATATCATGTGTCATATTTGTGATGCTCACTCTTGCTTGGACCCTAATATGAGTCTGTAGTAATTTATAAATAAATAAAAATAAACTATGCAAGTAATGACATACAAAAATATGGTTTAGATGGAAAAATGCGTGCCTCCGAAGAGGCGGTGTATTTGTTACGTCGTAGCCATTTGTTTATACAAGATTCTAAATAATTTGAAGGAACTTATTTTGTTGGTTGTCTTCAATATAACAAATACTTTAAGCATGCAATGTACACTCTGCGAAGATTTTAATGCAAACGTACAGCATACGTATCCAAAAATTGAATAAAGCGACATTGATGTTCGTTTTGTAATACAAATAAATGATTTATGATACGCCTATTATGCTCTGAGAGTCTTTCGGGAGGCTGTTGCGCCATGGACTTCAAAACAGATAATATCTAACGCGCCAAGAGATCTAGCGCAAAATTTTGCGCTGTTCGAACTAACGCTTTGTCACTCACGCTAAGCTTAGTGAGAAGATCGGACCGTTTAACTCTTTTCTCTATTTGTCTCTTCATTAAAAAAAGAACTCTCGCGTACGCATTGATGAACTACAGTGTTCCACAAGCTTAGCGCCGCCAAGAGATGGCGCTGGTCTAGTTACATGATACGTGGTGTAGTTTTCTTCGCCCCATCGGAAACCATACTGCTCAAATGATTGCATCTCTAGCAGTGACCGGTTTAGTTTTGAGTAGCAGGGCATTAGGACAATATTTAGGCGGTCGAGTAATGGTGGTAAATTTAAGGAGCACTCTGCATAAAACTAGGTAAATATATATCAACGCAAATTGACAGGAACGTGTGATGCTATAACATAGCGATGTTAACACGAGTTAAATGTTGTCTCGTAAGGCTTAGCAAATCGCTTTAACATAGAACTGCACGACCGCCCTCATTTCAAGCTTATGACCATAATTGGCGTACCGAATGTTCTCAACTGGACTAAAAGCCTTGCGCTCTCTTTCTTTGTCGGAACAGTGGGCCGGACGTGCTGCGTCACTTTTGGAAGAACAATTCCAGAAACTTGAAGGCGAAACAGCTAAACACAGTACCCGCACGTCCATTTGCTTCAAGATCTGTCGACCCGAGGCTGTCCTAGGATCCTTGATGCTTAAGAGGCCTCCCAAGCCAAGACAGCCACCAGGCCGTTCCTGCATGCCGTCCTGAGCCCGTATGGCCCACTACATCGATGCCAAGAAAGAGTAAAGCGCCGTTCACACTCTTGCGACCAAGTACAACCGATGAGAGACCACAGAACGGTTTTAGGACCGGATGCGCTATACAGCAGAGCTGGTCCTAAGAGATCGCAAGAGGCTTAAAAACCGGTCTGGTCTTTCTCGGTCGTACCGGTCGTACTCGGTCGCACTCGGTCGCAAGACTTTGAACGGGCCTTAGCGGTATAGTTTAGCGAGAGCATTCGGTCATGCCATTTATAAATGATTGCTCAAAACAAGAGAACGGGTGTCTCAATTATATATAAAGCAAATATCTAAGCACCGAGAGTAATGCTACAACGGTTCACGACACTTTGTGATCAAATTACGTTCTCGTGAACGTGCTTCAACAGATATTTTATGCAATTCTATGTACTTCCCCGCGGTTGTATATAAGCTTTATTTTACTGAAAATAAACAAATATCAGTAGTTACAAACTCGCCCCTCTCAAGCCTTTGAGCTGCGCGAAGACGCGACAGTTGAATGATTTTCATTTTTTATTATGTGCAAGGGCTCTCGGTACATCTAAGACAATTTGATTTGAATCAGGACTTTATAATTCCACAGAAATATCTAAACTACAGTTTTTGATTCTTATAAGACAATATACGACATCTTTTTTATTGCAATTTCTCAGAGTTTTCAAAGCCGAAAAGTGTGACATCTGTGAAGAAAACCTTTATATATACACGATACCCAGGGTTCCCTATTGAAAAAGACCAATATGAACTCGGCTTATTGGAAATATTGTATTCCAATGAAGTTGATGGAAACCAATAAAAACTTATTGTTATCCGATTAACCCAATGCGCACGATGGGAATTCATATCGGAGCACAATATCCCGATATAGTACACGGTTATTGGTATACAACAGGATATTGGAGCACAATATTCCGATATAACTTGCGGTTATTTGTATACAACACGATATCGGTGCACAATATCCCGATAGAACTTGAGGTTATTGGTATGCAACACCATATTGGAGCACAATACCCGATATAATGCGCGGTTATTGGAATAGAATACGACATCATGTGCATATTGGTGACCGACATGGACATACTGTACGGCCACACGATATATTAATATCGGTCGTCAATCACAGGCCCAAAGGAGAATACAATACTATACCGCGTGCATATATCTCAGAACGGATATCAAGTTATCAACATGAATTATGCAGGCATACACCGCGGACTAAGAGGACGTAACACGATATTGGGCGTTCGTAAAGCAACATGTGGATATCGGTATGCCACGTATACGACATCGCGTGAATGATATCGTAAAACAGCACTGAGTTACACATGGCAATACGTGAGAGAAAGATATTGGGTATGGATACACGGAAGACAAACGGTTCTGCGTTGCGAACACATCAACATTGATCGACAGTGCATCACATGTACGGCTGTTGCCAACGGTACACAGAAACCACAGCCTCACGCGCTGGAAATGCTAGGCAACCACCAAACCATTCAGAATAACGTAGCTGGAACACCCGCGACCTACCTTTAATAGCGAGAAAGCCCAATAACGAGTGATCATTTTCGAACAAATGTTTATTGCAGTTGTTGTACGTGCCAACAAAAGCTTGATCGCTAAAGCGATAAACCCAACATCGCAATGCAACAAGAAACTATCGGTGTTGGGCCACAACATCGAATACGATATCTATACGAAGTTACCGACTGTGGAATATACAACATCGAACACGATATAGAATTGAGGTTACCGGTGCTGTGACGCCGAATTGAACGCGATACGTGACAATGTCGGATCGCACCATAAAATATGAGGGTGAATAAGTTTGACAAGTCACGGCATGTAGTTGCTTTTTACGCGACCACCTGCGTGTGCACAAAACGCTGACCACCACCTGTGTAGTACACAAAATACACAACATACGAGCACATTTCACCCACCACTCTTCGTCGCCTGTTTCGCGAGATTCACACTGCTCAAAAACGATGCGAAAAATACATCTGCATTTCGCCATCAAACGATACGTTACAGCCTCGTTTTTAAGAAGATGAGTTTCCATCGCCAGCCGCGCCGGCGTCAGCTCGCGTTCCGGAGGCAGTTCGACGAGCCTGCGCCTGCGCCAGCAGCCGAGGGCGAGCCGGCCGTGGCACCGCCGCCCTGTTGGACCCGCCAAGCCCAGCCGCCGAGCATGCGCAGTGCGCAGCGGCGGGCGGGCGTCGGCTGGTTGGTCGTTGGTCGCGCCACCCGCCCGACCCGCCCGACCCGCCGCCGGCGTGACCGACGGACAGTTCGGCGCGCTCCTGCTCGTTGGCATCAAGTGAAACCAACACACTTTCAATTGCTTCGAAAGGCACGCATACACGACTTTATGCGTGCGCAGCACTGAGTGCTTCTGGTGTACACGGATCAAAGTAAACACCGAAGGACAGAAAGGAGACGTGGCGTTTTTGAAATGAGTGAAACTCATACGCGCTCCGGAGTGCATTTCGGGACTGAGATGCTGCTCATCACGCACTCCGCTAAACTCGTATAAAGAAAACTGAATGGTCGCAACGAGTTTTTTCAGCGATGGCATACGCGATAGGGGCTAAGGCGTCCGCTTTGGACGCTAAGTGGGACGCGAGTTCTGATCGTGGTGGACGTACTTTCTTCTTTTTTTTTGTTGTCATTTGTTTTTATCGAGGCACAATGCGATGTTTGCCACATTTCTTTTTTGCGAGTAATATTGTCGACGAAACTTCGCAGAATTGGGTCGGGACTCCCTTTCCGGAGGTGCGATCGGGGACAGCGGGGCTTGGGTTTGCTGGCCGGACGCCACGAAGCGGCGTCTACTGGTTACGTTTTGTAATTTGCAGCCAATACTGTCGTCGCGAAGCGGCGTGAACGCAGGCGGGGGGCTGGGCACTGATCTCCACTAGAGGGGCTGGATGGCGCATTGAGCAAACAGGAATGAAGCCACCGGAAGTGAGCGGCTTGTCCCGGAAGTGAGCGCTTGGCAGGCTTTGGAACCTCGTCGGAGTGCTGGTTGGAAAAAGCGTCCAGGGCGCTGGATTTTCGCTTGTTCCGTCAAGAAAGCCTGCTTGCTGCGCAATAACAGCGTATGCGAACCCGAGAAGTATCACGGGAAGCCATTCAATGTAAACCTTTTGAGATTCTAGTTGATCAATATGTGAAGATGTCCCAAGTTCAAATGCTTCATCCTCGGGATTTGATCCAGAACGGGAGTATTAAAACCCAATCAAAGACACAAAAGAGCATTGTCCAAAATATCGACTGAATGCACTAGGAAGCTCCAGCGCACGCCCGACTTCCGGGACAAGCATCGAACTTCCGGTGGCTTCACTTGCGCCAGGCTCGGAGAGCAGCTATGCCATCCAGCCCCCAGAGTAGAGATCAGTGGGGTTGGGTCAACACGCTCCCGAGTGATACACGCGCCGTTCGAAAAGGGTGGCCCGACGGGCGCGGAGTTCTCGGCGGAGTGCGTATAGCCATCTCGTCCGAAATGCACTCCGGAGTGCGTATAGCTTTACTCTTTTGAAATTCTCAGCTTATTTGAACGCATGTGCCCCCCTGTTGAAAGCCTCTAGCTGCGCTTTGTTGCAGGCGTCATTTCGACTGCGTGTGACTCCAATGTAACGTCAGTCAGTGTTCACACTCGGCTAGCTGTTGCTCTCTTGTTATCTCATGTGCGAAATAGACGTAGAAATCAGCGCCGCGTCTCTACCGGATACACAGCCTCCAGCCCCCATTCCTTCCGGCGTGCTTTCTGCCGTGACCGTTCGGCGCATTAGATTCGCGGGCTCGTCAGGCTCGTTCGAAGATGCGTTGTTTGAAGCTGACGAGTCGCCGAAGTGTTACCCAGGCCTACTCTTTAGGAAAGTCGCAGTCGACGCTCGGCGGCTCGGCTCTGAGCTCGATAGCTACTCTCCTCCCGGGTAGACCATGAGTGCCGACGGGCAACGAAGATGAAAAACGCTAGCGAAGTGACTTTGTGAGGCCGCCCAAGTTGTCCCATCGACAGCGCAAACAAATGATGTAAACAAAAACAAAAAAATGTTTTTGGTGGTTATATTTACTTAAACGCAAAGTGAATCGCGGCTGTACGTCGGTTAATCATTACTGTGCCTAGATTGTAATGTAGCCTTTTTGGTGTGCTCTTATTCTGATATCAGTTATATCTGTTTTAACTTTGGCTGCACTCTACTCAATGGCTTAGTCCACCACATTGCACCCTTGTCAGCATAATAACTGGTGTGAGACTGATGGAAGTCACTGTTTGCTCAGTCTGGTGCACATATTTTGCATTCAACATCAGTTATCTGAAGGGAGGCTCCATTAAGCCCTGGAATGTGTTAGAGGTACCTCTACTATGTCGGTGTGTTTTATGTGTGTGTGTGTGTGTGTGTGTGTGTGTGTGTGTGTGTGTGTGTGTGTGTGTGTGTGTGTGTGTGTGTGTGTGTGTGTGTGTGTGTGTGTGTGTGTGTGTGTGTGTGTGTGTGTGTGTGTGTGTGTGTGTGTGTGTGTGTGTGTGTGTGTGTGTGTGTGTGTGTGTGTGTGTGTGTGTGTGTGTGTGTGTGTGTGTGTGTGTGTGTGTGTGTGTGTGTGTGTGTGTGTGTGTGTGTGTGTGTGTGTGTGTGTGTGTGTGTGTGTGTGTGTGTGTGTGTGTGTGTGTGTGTGTGTGTGTGTGTGTGTGTGTGTGTGTGTGTGTGTGTGTGTGTGTGTGTGTGTGTGTGTGTGTGTGTGTGTGTGTGTGTGTGTGTGTGTGTGTGTGTGTGTGTGTGTGTGTGTGTGTGTGTGTGTGTGTGTGTGTGTGTGTGTGTGTGTGTGTGTGTGTGTGTGTGTGTGTGTGTGTGTGTGTGTGTGTGTGTGTGTGTGTGTGTGTGTGTGTGTGTGTGTGTGTGTGTGTGTGTGTGTGTGTGTGTGTGTGTGTGTGTGTGTGTGTGTGTGTGTGTGTGTGTGTGTGTGTGTGTGCGCGCGCGCGCGGACAAATGCACTTTGTAATAAATATGGCTGTTCACTACAATTAAATTTGCAATGAAACATTGGCCAGGACCGAGTGACCTCCAGCCAACGTGGCCGACACATTCCTTGCATAAGTTTTTCCATGGGTCATTTTGGATGTTGACAAATTTTATTGTGAATAATGAGCGTTATGCACATATGTTTCTTATACTTTTCAGACGGGTACTTCAGTCATGATAAAACCCAGCAAAGGCAGCAAGACAGTCACATGGGGTCACACCAAGGATAATGGCATTCCAGCTCGAGTCCCGAGTCTCGTCACCAAACTTCACTGAACATAATGGTACATTCCCTTTCTTTAACTTTGTAGGAGCCTAGGGTGAAAGACGAGACAGAGGACACGTGACAGGCGGTCGGCGGAGAAGTCACGAGCTGGCGAGAGAGCAGTGCGTGCTGAGCGAGGCTGCATCTGAGCAGGAACATCGGAGCCGGGCTGCGTGGCCTGGCCCATGGCGAACCCCGGAGCGGTCCACAAGCGAGGTTCGAAGTCCGGACCGGCAGAAATGGCGAGCCCTGGCCATCTAGCCTGGCCACAACGATCCCGGGGTGGTTTCCGCAGTGAGACTCGGGCAGTGATAGCCCGGGACAGCCAGCTTACGCAGCGCTGGCGTGGGAAGGACGATCTGCAGGCCAGGACACGGACTCCAACTGCGAGCTGTGATCGACAGGCGACAACAAGGGTCGGCGTGCCTGGACTGCCGGCTCTGAACGACGGGCAACCGGGAGGTACAGTCAACCCATTCTCTGTCTTCTCGTTAGCGGTATGTCACTCCCTTGGTGACGGGCGGAGTGCATACCGATCGGGCGGCGATTATTAGTAGCTAAGCGAACTCCATAATGAAGCCCACATTAAAATGGCACATCCAACGTAGGGCCCGTTCGGTATGCCAGTGCTTCTAGTCGTCCTCAGGGAGTTCCACGGATTCGTTGGGCGGGTTGTTCACTAACGCTAACGATGCCCAGTTGAGACAATGTATGTTGGAATTTTTGGCGACTTGTCGCACAGAAAAGCTCAGCAGGTGTCTTCTCGAATCGAGTACTTCAAGAGTTCGAAGGACGAGGTTGCAGACGCGCTTTCTCGGGTACCCCAGAATAGTGGTTGGCAGGAGATGAGGAGCGCGGTTAAGATGTAAGGACGTCGTCTTCGGAGGCAGAGGAGAGCCACGGCATATTCGCTGGAAGGCAGGATAGCGACTGGCAGGAGGGCAAACGGCCAGGACTCATTGCAGGTTTAATAATTTAGGCTTGGGGTGATGCGGTGGGCAAGTAAGCGCTTGTCGAGGCCCGGAGTGCAGATGGGTGTTTGTCAGTGGGTGTCAGTGGGTCAGTGGGACGAGATTGTCAGCGGGTGTCGGGTAAACTGGCGAAAATTGAGGTTGGCACCGGGAGCGCTGGCAGGCGAGTTAATGAGGCATTATGATTTGTAACTGCTGGGCCAAGAAGGCTAGTTGCTTCGCGTTAGTGCAACAATCGACGAAGGGCGGAGGACCGACTCTCCCTTGATGAGTGGGGTCGTTCCGAAAATCTACGGAATGATTTATATGATTCTTTCTCGACCTCGGTTTGGCCGGTCGTGGCAGTGACACAAAGACTTTTAGTAAGTTATCTCGCGTCACGACCTGGCCGGGGATGAGGCAGTAGACATTTAGGGGCTTGAAGCTGTCCAGCTCGCCTTGAGGCGTGAACGGTTGAAGCGGGCTTGCTCGCTGAGCGTGAACGGTGGAAACGAGCCTGAGGCCTACTATAGACGGGGCAATTCTTATCCAGCAACTTAACGTCGCAACACCAGCAACACGGGCCGCCTGCTTTCTCACGCTGCAACCGAATTGCTACGACTTGCCATCATCATCATTAACTTTGATTTTTCTTGCCTTTTAGATGCACATATGCGCTAACAAACATGTGTTTATATATTTGAGTGGCGTTGAGAATACTCACTCATCTTTCTGAAAATGTTTATTTCCAAAAACGATCCATTTAAAACCAGGACCAAGTCTTCAGCTGTCATCATCACTACCACAGGGGTGTCACGTGAAAATATTTTGTCCCTGATTGGCTGCTGCCGCTTGTAAACTTCTGCAATTTGTTCGAGTTGCTGGTCTGCAACCGAGCCGGGCTAGATCTCAGCAATTCCGGTGTTGATCTGGGAGAACCTAGGGAACAACCTGCCAGCAACCTCAAAACTGCTAGAAAAGTTGTCCCCGTCTGAAGCGGGCCTTAGGGAACTGAAATCAAGGGCGGTGGAGCTGTGTGTTCAAACCCACCTGGAGACGTTTCTTTCTTCTTGCCATTTTTGGTATATATATA